>CACRXK020000831.1:0-66572 GCA_902702795.2 Paramuricea clavata
GAGTTTAAACCAAGCGTTGACAAAACTAAACCTGATTTAACAACTACATTACTCGAAATGAATCAGCAATTGGTTAGTGCCATGAAGCAGGGAACCGAAACAACCACTGTTATGAAAGCCATGTTACAGCGGCAAGGGATTCCGAAACCCCAGCCAATGAAATTTAGAGGTGACCCTGCTCAGTTTCCTGTTTTTAAGAAGCGGGTGGAGGTTTGGTTAAACGAAAGAGAGTTTGATGAAAGAGAAAAAATAACTCGTCTTCTCAGTTTCGTGGAAGGTGATGCTAGAGACGCAATTGAACATTGTGAACTGAAATCAAACGGGTTTAGTCAAGCCATGAAAATATTAGAGTCTCAGTATGGTCATCCTTCTAGCGTAGTCAAAGCATCCCTAAAACGAGTCACGGTGGGTCCTCGCATTGAAAGGGGAGACAACAACTCTCTCCCTAGGCTCAGAAATAATTTACGTTCCTGTTTAGAAGTCTTAAAGGACAATGAGAATTACAAACACGAAATTAATGCATCATCTAACGTTGAAAGAGTTGTTGATCGTTTGCCAATGCACATGCAGATAGAGTGGGTAAAGAAACTTCCGAAAATTCGTGATGAGACCAAATTGCACCCCACATTACAGCATGTTCTAGAGCTAGTAGAAAGACAACTCAGAATCATGAACGATCCCCAATATGGACACATTTTGACTACAAAGAGGAAACCAATTGACCCCAAGAACAGGCTACCGAAACCATCACCTAAACCACCACTTCAGAATCAGATCTCGACGTTGACAACAAACCTCGAAAACTCCGGCCTTTGTCCGTGTTGCAAGGGTAAACACTCACTCACAAACTGTGACTCCTTTGTTAAGAAAACACCTGAAGAGCGATGGGAAATCGTAAAGAATTTAAAACTTTGCCATTTATGCCTAGCGTCGGGACACATGAAGGCCCAGTGTATATCAACCACCATTTGTAAATGTAAAGCTACCTACAAGCATCACCCACTCCTTCATCGAAGAATTTCGCCACCAAAGGATAACTCTAAATTCCAGTCTAATGATCGTGAATCCTCCAATACCACTCAAAGACAACCAGAGAAAGACAAAGAGAAACCAGAAAGGGCAGCTGGATCTGAACCACCCAAATCCAAATTTGGAAAGGACAGTCAACAAGATTCGATGGCATCTTATACGACAATGACGCAAGGAAAGGAAAATCACGTACTTTTACACGTTGTACCTGTTAAAGTGTTAACGAAGGATGGAAACTCGGTCACGACATATGGACTACTTGACAATGCAAGCCGTGGAACTATAGTTGATGCGAAATTGGCAGAGAAACTGAACGTGAAAGGAACTAAACAGTCAATCGCCGTTACAACAGTGCTTGGAACACAGGAATGCGAATTTGAATCAGTGTCCCTTTTGCTTCAGGCTGCAGAAGCCGCAGATTCTGACCCAATATTGGAAGTGAGCGAAGGACTAGTGAAGGAGCTTGATATGAATGAAAGAATTCTCCCAAATGAGATTGACTGTCAAGGATATGAGCATTTGGCTGATATAACGATGCCTGAAGTCGAACTTAAGCGTATTTCTATAATCATCGGGGAAGATGTAAAGGGAGCACATATTGTGCGCGAAGTTAGGGTATCCGAAACCTCGGAATGTGAGCTGTATGCAACCAGAACAGCGCTTGGTTGGACTGTTGCTGGTAGTGTGAATACGACTAACGCTGGTCAGAAAGAGTTATCAGTGAACTTTCTTGATACCACCAATCAGATGCTCAATCGACAAGTAGAGAAATTTTGGGAAATCGAAACATCAGGATTGAGGGAGAACGATTTGAGGAAGGCTGCATCAGTTGAAGATCGTCGAGCCGAGAATATTCTTCAAAGAAGCACAAAACTTATAGACGGACATTATGAAACAGAATTATTGTGGAAGGACGATTGTCCTCAATTGCCCAATAACAGAATGGTGGCAGAGAAACGGCTGAAATCTTTAAAGAAGAAATTGCTATTAAAGTAGCTAAGAGTTCAATGTCTTTGCTTTCACGTGGAGGCTTTAAATTGACCAAATTCATGTCCAACAGTCGGAGAGTTCTTGAAGCAGTGCCTGTTGAAAGGAGAGCCTTGCCCGACCTAGATCTAAGTCTTGACCAACTTCCTATTGAACGCACGCTGGGTGTCCACTGGAACGTCGAAGATGATGCCTTTTGTTTCAAGATAAAACCTTGTGACAAACCAAATACCATGCGAGGTGTGCTTTCATGTGTTTCCTCCTTTTATGATCCAATGGGATTTGCTGCACCAGTTCTTTTACCTGCCAAGCAAATTCTCCAAGTGTGTTGGAGGAGGAAGATGAAATGGGAGGATTTCCTGGAGAACGATCTACTGAAATCATGGATTAATTGGAAATCACTTTTACCATTGATGACTCAGATAAGCATCCCTCGTTGTTTCTACCGACTTCCAGATCATGACGATGCTGTTGTCGAGTTACACCATTTTTGTGACGCCTCAGAGATTGGATACGGTACCGTGTCGTACCTACGCATCATCTACAGCGACGGAACTATTAACTGTTCGTTTGTCATGGGAAAGTCGAGAAATGCTCCCATTCGGTCACCCACGATTCCAAGACTCGAATTGCAAAGTGCATTATTAGCTGTACGAATGAATAAGATGATTAAAGATGAGCTCGATATAACCATACATGAAACGTACTTTTGGACGGACAGTATGATAGTATTGTCGTATATTCGCAACACGACGAAACGATTTCAAACATACGTAGCTAACCGAGTAAACGAAATTCGGGAATCAACTGATCCGAGTCAATGGCAGCACTGTCCAGGAAGTTTGAATCCTGCGGACGATTGTTCTCGCGGTTTGGACCCTCAGCAATACATAGAACAAGAGCGATGGCTAAGAGGTCCAGAGTTCCTTTCGAACCCCAGAGATACATGGCCCAATGAGCCAATTCAAGAGATACCCGACAGCGAACTGGAAATCAAAAGGAAGAAAACGACTTGTGCGACTCGCCTCCAGACGACTGTAAGCCCTCTGCTCTATGAACTCCTCGAAAGATACTCGGACTGGTCGAAACTACTTAAATATGTGGCTTGGCTATGCAAGTACAAAGCTTGGTTGAAAAATGGTAAACGTTTAGAATGCAATACTTTAACCGTGGATGACCTGACTTTAGCTAAACGAACGATTGTTTCACTTGTTCAACACCAGTCGTTTCCGGAAGAATTGCAAGATCTTAAAAGAAAGGATAAAACCGCTCAACGTGTGAAGAAATCGAGTTCGATTGTGAAGCTTAAGCCCATGCTAGGCGAGAACGGACTCCTAAGGGTCTCTGGTAGAATATCAGAAGCACCAAGCACGTTTGACAGTAAACATCAGATGATTTTACCGCAGAATCACCATGTTACAACCTTGATAATTCGTTTTAATCACCAACAACTTGGACACTGCGGACAAGAGCAGTTGTTATCTCGACTTCGAGAAGAATTTTGGATCGTTAAGGGCAGAGCGACTATTAAACGAGTGATCAGCAAATGCATACCGTGTAGGAAAAGATACTCTGTACGGATGACCCAAGAAATGGCAGAGTTACCTAAGGTTCGCCTTACTCCTTTCGAACCTCCCTTTACAAACACGGGCATTGACTTTTTCGGACCACTTATGGTAAAACACGGACGGGGTTCTGCCAAGCGTTATGGATGTATATTTGTATGTATGGCCTCGAGAGCCATACATCTAGAACTAGCCCAGTCTCTGGAAACCGATGATTTCATCATGGTGTTACGAAGATTCTTAAACATTCGGGGTGGCGTTAAACAACTGCGTTCAGATAACGGTACAAATTTCGTGGGCGCAGAGCGCGAGTTACGTGAAGCTTTAGAAAGGTGGAATCAAAATCAGATTGAAGAGCATTTAAGACAAACCGGAGTAGAATGGATTTTCCACCCGCCATTAGCGTCCCATATGTCGGGAGTGTGGGAGAGACTGATTCGTGGTGTTAAACAATCGTTGAAGGCTATCCTAGGAAAGACATTAGTTAAAGAAGAAGTCTTGAGAACGGTGTTATCAGAAGCCCAAGGGATTGCCAATTCCAGACCTCTGTGCCCGAACTCGGACGATCCTCGGGACATGGAGCCGTTAACTCCGAATCATCTGTTACTTCAAAGACCAGCGATTACTCTACCTCCTGGAAAATTTGACGATGCTGATTTGTATAGCAGAAAGAGTTGGAGACAATCACAAATTTTGAGCGATCATTTTTGGAAACGGTGGTTACATGAGTATCTACCAACTTTACAACAAAGACAAAAATGGCTTACACCACAACGAAATTTAGCAGTTGGTGATCTTGTACTCCTAGTAGACGAGAAACTTCAACGAGGACATTGGCTACTTGGAAGAGTGACGAAGGTGTTTCCTGGAAAGGATGGTCTTGTCAGAGTCGCCGAAGTGAAAACGAAAAACAATGTTTTGAAACGTCCAATTCAGAAGTTGTGCTTCCTGGAGGCTGACGAATAAAGGTGGTAAATGAGCTAACGTGATACGCTCATTGGGGGGCCGGGATGTTACGGACGCTACTATAATTAATCTAATTATTTCGCGCCGTTTGTTGACATTAGCATAATTAATTTAGGGCCAGTCTTCGCGAGCGAGGCTTTTTGGAAAACTATTGATATTCGTGATAGATATACAAACGTAATCTGCTTTAAAATCGCCATAAGATGTAAGTATTTCTTTCATTTTGACTTTGAAACACTTGAACTTGTTGTTAATGAACGTTATTTGTAATTCTATGTAGCAAACCTTTGTTTACGACCGATATTAGTCGAAATACGGACAGAATCGAGGACAGAATGATGCATGGATATTTGATATGTACAAGATATTTGTCATGATGTACTGCTTAGAATAAACTAAATTTGAGAGTAAATAAAGTGTAATGACGTGGTGATTATTATTTGATATATAAACGACATTCGGTTGGGTTCGTTCCCAACACCCGCTGTCATATGATTACTGCCAGGGACCAGGGACCCAGGTACGATTGCTGCCAGGGTCCTACAATATAGTTGCATTTTTGCAGCTGTTCCTGGTTAGGTCAAAAAATGTATGTAAATTTCCACTCGACAATTACATCCGCATGTACTTGAAACCAGACTTCTATAGCTTCCAAACATTGTTTTACATTGCTTTCAATTTGTAGTATTCAGTGCGTAGCAAGCTCGATAATTTGGGGGGGGGCAGATATTCATATATTCGTGTTCACAGACCATAAAAACAATCGATTTCTAAAGAAATTAAAAACGCAGAACACGAATATATGAATATCTCCCCCCCCAATTATCGAGCTTGCTACGGCACTGGTAGTATTCCTTTCGTTTACCAACCGCTAAACCAACGGTCGAATTTAGATTTAAGCAATTTAGCTCATCACTCGTTTGCAAAATTCAAAGACATCAATTCTTTTAATAGGTATAGGGTAATTGCTACCCCGTAGATTGTTACTCTCCCATGGAGAGTAAATTTTAACATTAACTCAGGAGTAAATTGTACCCTTTGAAGTTTTCTGTGTAGTTTAATTTGGATCGCTTTCCTTATACAGTTGCATCGATTGATGGCATGCTTGCCCAAATTAAAGAACAAGCTAAAACACGTTGGAAATATGCAGATTTCGATCAAGATGGAAACTTATCACTGGAAGAATTAGCAGCATTTGAAAACCCTGAAGACTATGAGAAAATGAAAGATTACAATGTGGAAGCAACATTCCAAGCCCTAGATGCAGACAAGGATGGCAAGGTTTCCTTGAATGAATATCTTGGTAAGTAACCCGCCAGTCCCGCCTCCCCCATGCTTTCGAGCTTTTGGGTGATATTTCAGGGGGGATAAGACAGAACGATCCAGTGGCGAAACAGGAATGTCTGCTGATATCTTTCAAATCTTGCCGCAGGGAATTTCTGTGATCACAGTAGGAATTTTGCTTAGGTAAATTCTACATTTTGAAGGATATGATTTGCCAGTTAGCGTCGAAGCCGAAGCCTGAGGTTGGAAACTGACAGCTTCATGTGTACATTAGTAGAGTTACCTTTCTATTAAGTGACAAGAAATTGTTTCATTTCTTGAGGTTCGGATGCGTCAACAAACGTGGCTGCTGACGAAGTAGATTTCAGAGAACGATATTTCAAACAGTTGAAAGATCGAGATCAGGATGGTTACATGAATATGGTATATGAGCAATTTAAACTTTGCCATCAACAATACACACTTAATTAGTTCGAGCACACAGGAGACGATTAGCGTTCGTAGATCGTAGCAGACGGGGAGGGAGGTGGTCAGAGGTTGGTGAGTGCAGCACGAGTCCACCTTCATCATGTGAGAATTTATCATATGAGAAAAATGTTAAACACATACTAACTTATTAATACAACAAATTCGCGACACATGTTGAACCCCAACCCTAATCTACCCCCGACTGTAACCTCTTATACCCTAACCCCTGACCCTAATCTAAACTCGATGACCATTTTGTCTATATCCTACCCCGTATTGTATTAATAAATTCGGACGTTTTTTAATTAATTCACATTAATTCAAAGATGGAGCTCATGTTGGTGAGTGTGCACGTGCCTGTATAACATGCCATGCATGCAGGGTGGATTTAATCACGTTAGATATCGATACTTAAAATGTTCTCAAAATGGTCTGCTAGAAATGAAGGTCTTGCCAAAAGTTTGAATACAAGTTCAAATAGTTCACTATTTTGCAAAATCCCGGTACCGATCGCGACTTTCCCAACAAGTTTTGATATTACATTCAACTGGGTCAGGTCAATTTGGTCTGCTCAATCTAAGGCCAGGGAAACGTATAACTTTTCATGTGCCGAACCGTAATGCAAATGAAGTGAAACAAAGAACTTAGCTCATTAACATTAGGTGCGGCACATGAAAAGTTCGACGTTTGACCCTGGCCTATGGCCCGTTTACATGAGACCGGAACAAAGTCAAACTGGGTCCATTTCGTTTCAGTCATAGTATTATTTATAACTATAGATTTACAAGAGACCGGGGCGAAAATAACTCAGACCGGTCTCAAGTGATTCCGCTTACTAAAAACGATGATTCCGCATACTGTAAACGTGTTGACAATTTCAATTTTCATTCCAGTTTAACTTCGTCCCGGTCTCGTGTAAACGGGGCCTAATAGTGAATTTAAATTCGAGTAACTTCACCCGCCATCGTCTCCACACTTGGATATTACCGTATCGTTCCTGCATGTTTGCAGGCTGAAGTAAAGAAATGGCTTTATCGTTCTTATCCATCCCGTATTGAGATAGAAACAAATGGCTTTATGCAACAAATGGATAGAAATAAGGTGAACATTTACATTTTTTCTGTGTCTGTCAGCGCCATTTATGGATTTGGTCGGAAAAAGAAACGTCTGAAAGCCTGTTTAATCCAAACTCTTACAATGGTATTAGAAATTCCAAACTCAAGCTCCAGTGATGTATAAGAATCATGGGTGGATCAGGAGGCATGCATCTCCTGGCTACGTTGACGCTGTGCTGGATAGCTTTCCATAGCGACGTATAAAAACACCTTTAGGAACCGGTAGATTATTCATGCGATGTTGTTTCGCTCAGCTTCTGAAAGTTGCACATTCCGTATGGAATAGGTGCTTTTTCGCACCTCTACAGAAAGCTATCTGGTATAGGGTATATATAAACGAAGCCTATAATACAGCATTTCTGCATGGCATTGCGAGGCGAGGTTTGCACTGACACCCATTGCCAGATAGATATAAGTAATTTATAGGTAGATAATTGTTTTAGATCAACTGAAACGGAGATAGTTGTATGACATCAACCCTCCCATTTTGTAGGATGTGTACACGTACATTTTTCTTCTTCTAATTTTCAATTATTCTTGTAGGATGGAATCTTGAACCAAAACGAGATATTAAATAATTGGGATCAATTCAACAAAAACTATCCTGATCTACAGAGCGTTTTGTTGGAACATGATGAATTATAAAATATACTATGCATATATATTGACTGCATCAGTGAAAACAGATGCTATTCTATGCATTATGACGGTATATATTATTCTATTATAAACCATAATTAACGACAAGTTAAATTAAGAAACTGTTGTCCCAAATTCTCAATCCCATGACCGGCGTTACAGGTAAACTAAGTCAGCTTTCCGCTTTTTTGTTCTTAACTTGATTTTCCTTATTATTACTCTTTGCAAGTTTGAAAAACTCTCTTGCGAATCCCTTCTGTCAAGGAAGTGTCGCCCCTAAACTAATTCAACTCTTTGAATCGAATTAACTGTCGACATGCCTCAACCTCGTTCCCAGGGCCTGGGAAGGTTGTCGGCAGGAAATGGTATCTGCTAGGGTCTGCTAGCTAATGTATGATTCCAGCTATAGACGAAATTTTGATGCAGACAACAAGAACGAAATCCATTACCATAGCTGGAAAGAGCATCTTAAAATGAGTAAAATTGCTAAAGTTTGGTTGCGAATTGTTGTAAAATGAGGAAAATATAGCCCTGTGAAATTCGCAAATTTTGTATATATTTGCATTACGCGCGGAGTGTAGAAAATAATTGACATTATCGCGATAACGTATCATAATTATGCATGACGTAGTAATTATTATGCATGACGTAGTAATTGTGAACAATGTGGTCTCCAGCGGCGGCGGAACAGATTTCATTCTGGGGGGGCTAAAAAAATTTTTTCCGTGACCACACATACAAGAAAAGGGATGAAAAAAATTTTTCCGGACATATAACAAAAATTTTTTCCGGAAATACACTATTTTTAAACAAAATATTGCAAATTTTTCCCCTTATACCTAAATTTTCAAAATTAAAAATAACCTAAATTTTTCTTTAATTATCAAAATTTTTCCAGAAAAAACTAAATTTTCTGGGGGGGCTAAGCCCCCCCCCCACTTTTACTTCTGGGGGGGTTAGCCCCCCTAGCCCGCCCGGTTCCGCCGCCCCTGGTGCTCTCTTTTGTAATCTGTATGTTTTGAAGTTCATCGAAGTTTATCAAGAAAAATTCTCAAAGTTTACGAATAAATCGGAACTAATCAACATTTTATTTCACGGAGGAAATAACCATTTTTGAGCCGAAAGTGGTTATTTTTACCGCGCGTATTATAAATACAGAAGGCTATATTTTCTTCACAAGGCTATATTAACTTCACAAGGCTATATTTTCTTCATTTTACAACATTTAGCAACCAATCTTTGCAGTTTTACTCATTCTAAGACGCTCTTTCTAGCTGTACAGCCTGTATTGCCTGTGGTGTTGAGTGTTGGATTTCGTTCTTCTTGCCTTGATCAAAATTTAGTCTACAGCTGGAATCACCTATTCGCAACAAAAAGCTTGTATGATAAAATGAATTTATGCAAACATAATGTTTATTTAGCTAGGAAGTGTTGTTTATATTCACAAGCGTGAGGAAAATGGTCAAACATGTACAATCAGCGTTCAATGACTACATATATGACTATATATCAGTATACTGTGTAAAGTATAAACTAAGCCTATACAGTATACCGTATCATTTATAATTTACTTTGACTTTGTCGATTTTACACTCCCCCTTAGCAATATTTATAGCAGCTGTTTTTCAACTTTTTCAGCTCAGGGACTGAAACCGCAAATGCGAAATTTTTACATTCGTACTGGAAACTTATATCATCATGCAAGCTGTTTGTTTGTAGACTGTATATACCTGTACTTATACACATAGTCAATCGCAAAGGTTTAGTAAGAAGAAGTCATATCTATACAGGGACGCCGGAACTGGGGGGCAGGGGGCGGCTATCCCCCTTGCCTTTTGCTAGGGGGGCAGGGGGGGGGCAGAAGTGCCCTTTTAGTTGTAAAATACTACGTGATAAATCACATTTCCAGTGATGCTTTTTCTGGGAAAATCATGAGATTCAGGTAATTAACAAAAATTACCAAAAAAAATTAAAAATTAACAAGAATAATTAAAAATTTTAGAAATTTTTTGGAATTTAGAAAAAAATTTTTATCTTAACGGAAAATGTTGGTATGTCCGGAAAAAAATTTTGACCCCTAAAATGTTACATTGACCGAAACTTTTTTGGCGACGGGGGGTTGGGGGGGGTCGCCCAAAAAATTCCCAGTGTGTCTGCCCCCCCTTTGCCTTATTATCGTTCCGGCGTCCCTGTATCTATATCAGCATTAGCATTACTGCCACTAATGATAAAGCTTGCCACATGACCGGAAGTGTTGTAAATGTGAATTTATACGTCGACATTTCAAACGAAAGTCTTTCGCCTAGCAATATAAAGTGACTGGAGAGGATAGAAAGCTGTGGGATTTGTAAACAAAGGAGTAAGACAAAGTACAGAATTTTTATTGTCCAATATTGTTAATATGCAAAGTGTTTGTAGGCCAACTGCAGGAGTGCAGGGACCTATTATGACTGGAATGAAGGGTTTCCCCCGTATTTCCGCGTGTCATTTCCTCACCCCAGACTCTATGGAGAGTAAAACAAGGGAGCATTGAATTCCTTGCCAACGTGGCAATGTTTACGTTTTCTGTCACATGCTTCATCTAACCAATCATGTTACAACACACTCGGCATAATAAACCACAACTTGAAAATATTCGCCTCGTTTGTCAAACTCGCTGTTCTGTGTCTGTTGCCTGGGCTATCGAAATGGCGTTTCGTTGTATTGGAATGTTCATGCTTTGTCTGATATTGGTTCATGCTATTCCAAGGCCGAACGAAGGAAAGCAGCGTGTACATGAACAACAACCGCTCTCAGGCGAGGAACATTATAAAGGCGACCAACATGAACACAATGCAGACTACGATCATGAAGCTTTCTTAGGAAACGAACAAAAGGCAACGTTTGATCAGCTTTCGCCCGAAGAAAGTCTACGTAGGCTGGGGTAAGTATGTGATTATTATTGCAAATATTTGTCAAATGTTATTAACTGTTGATATATACCATAATACCAAGTTGCGCATAGGAAATGCTGCGCGCGCAAAATTCAGATATTTCTTGCTGTGCACTGTATTGGTCACTTCTTGTAGAAATCTATAATTTTTGTATGCAGACGTACCCCCCAACAGCATATCCTGATGTCGTGAAAGCCGCGGAATCGGGTATCGTGTAACTGGGACCTTATTACAGTAAGCAAATAATAAGGGACAAATACAAAGCCATAGTTGTATTTATTTTAGCCCATAGGCATAGATCAAGCACTTTTCCGTGTATCTCTGAAGCTCATTAGTTATATAATATATGGACTTGCACAAATCCTACAGTAATTTAAAACATTTGAGATGAAATTTGCGTTCTCTATAGAGTATAGGCTATAATAGACATGATGACAATATGTAAATATGATAAAATCAACAGTTTAACTTTATCTGCAGTACGTTGCACAAACAGTTCAATCTGGCCATGATTGCTTCGTAGTATATACGATTATAAATATGTAAAAAAAAGTTCTAAAACGCTCCAAAATTCCTTTTACCTCTGTGTTGTCAGTATCTTCATATCAATACCTATAACGTAGACATGAATGTGTTCGTATATTTTTTTCTAGAACGTTTTATTTTTTCTGTATTAATGTGTGAGCACTGTAATATGAAACCCTGGAGGAATATATTTTATGCATGCAGGAGGGGATGGTGTGGCAGTGGGGGCTGGGCTGAGTTTTTACTTAAAAATCAAAATCAGGTAGATTGCACTTAAAAATTGGACAATTCTGCTTAATTTAACAGTGAAGTTAAATTATAATGGAAGTATGCTATGTTTTAAAAATTCTTACGGTTATGTTTTGAACATTTTTTTCTCCTTCGACAGCACAAAGTTTGGAACAAAAAATAATTGTATATACTCTAGCGCCGTAGCGGTCAGGCATTTTCATTAGGATGCGGCAAATGTTTGTTCCCCCACCCCAATTTTTTTCCTCCTGTATGCCTAATGGCTGAAACAAATCTCAACATGATGATTTGATCAACTCACAGACATTCATAGCAGGGGTTAGGTTGACATTCGTCAGGATGTTATAATACAACATTGGATGTTTATTGACATCACAACAAACACCTGTGAGGTAGTCATTCAAAATCTGATATATTTCTACTGTATGTACATGTGTAAGCTAGCTTTTTCTATGGCCAAGTGGTTTATGTTGAAATTTTTAAATATCTTTCATTGGCATCTTGTACCAGACAATGCTTATCACTGGGATGAAGGGGGCGGGTTGTGTCACAGTTGGCTTCTGCAATTATCCAAGACAGTAATCACTTAAAGACCATGTAAAGTCTGTTCTGCGCATACATTCTGCGCATGCTTACATTCCAATAGTCGGGACCCGACCGTTGGATCGGAATGTTATTAATATTTCGTATCTTTTGAACTTTCTTGAATTGAATCTCTAGTCTGTATTCATTTGACAAGCATAGCGAACCAGAAGAGTGTAGTAAAAATTCAGTAAAATATATATCTAATCATATTTTACAACTGCAGCACTGAGTTCAAAATGTAAACAAAGCGTTTGTTTACATTACAGACTTTACATGGTCTTTAATAAAAAAATAATTACAGTAATGAGATATTGTATCAAACAGCGCCATACGCCTTCAAGCATACCCCCAACATCTTTGCGCCAAATGCCTTCAAGCATACCCCAACATCTTTGCATCACTGTACAGTATGTGCACAAAATTTGTAGGGAAACTGACCATAACTTTCACAAATAAATTTGATGTTATACTCTCAGTTAATCTTCACCAATTATCTGTTGCAACTGTTATATAACCCCTATAAAAGAACATGCACCAAAATATCAATTTGCAGGTGTATATGAATATGCATGCTTTTTTAGATTAAGGGTTGCTCCCCTGAGAACATTTTGCAATTTTTAAGCCTCTGTAGAGGGTGAGAAAGGGGGGTATGGATCGCGTTTCACAACGAAAAAAAAGCCGTTTCACGATTCACATGTCTTAAAAAAGCAATTTCAAGGAAAACTAGATTCTAATTAAAAACAATATAATAATAATAGGTAATTATTAAGAGTATGTTTAATGCATGGTACAACCTGTCAGTTAAAAACTACATCATAACTTAGAAGTTTGAGTGACGAGTATGTCCGACGACCTCCGAAAGACCTCTGAAGTTTTTACTCTTGTGCAATTGAGTGAGATCATATAAATTGATTATCGCATATCATGTCTATTATAACTATTATAAAATAGATCGAAATAAACAAAGCAAAATCACAGTTCACGAAACAGGCATCCTTAATTCTCATTTCATGGAGCATTTTTATCGACAATCACGCCTTCCGGTTGTAGAACAAATCACATTTCACGATGTCCACTAAAATCAAGCATTTCACATTTCACGTGAACAAATATTGACCATTCACAGCTCACGAAAATATCCTTTTAATACCTGACCCTCTCTGTAAAGCAATTTCAGTTTGCACATTTCCTATAGTTTTTGCCGCAGAAGACCATAAGTTTAAAATTGTCAATGCTAGCTAGAACATAGAATATTCGAATTTTGAACATTGAAATACCAGGCAAAAAATATATGCAAAAAGATTTTTTTAATATTATTTTTAGTACATAGCAGATTTCTTTTCTAAACAATAGTCTAGAATATAAATAAATGTTGTTGTTGTTGTTGTTGTTGTTGTTGTTGTCGTTGTTGTTGTTGTTGTTGTTGTTGTTGTTGTTGTTGTTGTTGTTGTTGTTGTTGTTGTTGTTGTTGTTGTTGTTGTTGTTGTTGTTGTTGTTCCCTAGGCATTGCCCAAGGCATGTAAACCAACCAACCACAACAGTGAATATATTGATTATATTGGTAGCCCACTGTATACATGATGTGGGCTTGATATAAAACCATTATGCGGGACTTGCACTATAAATTATTTTAAAATAATTTTTGTTTTACTTTCGTTGCACAGTATATTACACAGTAACTTGTTTAGTTGTATATAAATTTCTTGTTAACCAATTTTTAACCGATTTCTTGTTAACCGATTCGGTTTGCACAAAAAAGACCGAGGTCCGATATTTCTCTGTACATGCTGAGCAAGCGAGGTTAATAAAAAATTATTATATGGCATTCATACTTGAAACAAACAAGAAGTGCATCATTTGAAACCGAAATAGATCGAACTAGAAAACAAAAAAAAAACAATGTATTCCTTCTTTTCCACAAAAAAACTTTCGCAGATATTTTAGTTATTAATAACAAATTAAATTATAACTTTCAAATTTTCAATTAGTTTTGCTGTTTTGTTTTAAAATGCATGTGTTCGTTTTTACGAAATTGACCGCCGGTCCATTACGGGGAAATAATGGACTGCTGAAAGTGCTTCTCAGCCAATCACAGTCCGCCATTTCACCAGAAGTGATGCTTATAATAAATACCGTTATTCGTGGATGCCATATAATAAATACCGTTATTCGTTAATAATATTATTATAGCATTATACTGTTACTTAGACTATCCACGTGTAGAACTGCAGGTAAATACACTGTATTTGTCCTTCACCCATTTGTACCGTATGTACAGTGTATGCATTCTTAAATACATATTCAAAGTGATATTAGAAGCTGACGTTTCAAATGTGGCAAATCCCAAATTTGGTAAATCCATTTCTAAGTGTGATGGCCTTCTGCGTCATTTTGTGTCAACATTTTAGAATATAGTAGGGACAAACGGAGACAGTGCTAAAGATGCAATTAGGCTATCAAATTATCGTCGTATCAAAAACTTGTGGCAGAAAATGTTAAAATTCTATTTATTCAAGGGATTGAGATTTAAGAGTGACAAAATATACAAATTAACCTATCTCAGGATAAATGTCCAAATAATCCCCCAATCAGTCCAGATTCATAATCTTGACACACATATGTTTGCCATAAAGAATAAAAACGTGTAGATAATGGATTTTAATTGTACTTGTACCAAGTTTGGAGATTTTGACTTTCGTAAGGGGCATAAATTTATTCATTGTTCATTCAGGCCACTCATAATAATTTAAGAATAGAATTAAGAGGAAGTAACCAAGCATTTCAATTCCATACACAACGGATATACTGTAAACGTGCCTTTGCTGACCAGGTCTACACACGTAAAAATCTCACAACTTGGCAACAAGATGTGTTCGCAACAGGGTTGTAGCAAGCTTGTCAACAAGTTGTAACAATGCTGTTATTTTATCAAGTTGCTACAAGGTTGTCACTCACAACTTGTTGACAAATTGTTGAATTCCAGGACGATAACAAGTTGTTGGAACAAGTTATAACAAGTCTGTTGAGCTCAACAACCTTGTAGTAAGTTGTCATCAAGCCGTTGACAACTTGTCAACAAGATGGGAACAAGCAGTGGGAACACATCCTGTTGACAAGTTGTTGGAAAAGCATTGCTAGAAGTCTGCGGCAGGATTGTTACAACTTATACGTTTTTACGCATGTGTGTAGTGGAATAGTGTTAGAACAACCTTGTAACAAGTCTGATAATGCGATGAAGCTTGTTACATACAAGTTGTTAACAGCTTGTTCCAAACTTGTTACAACAACTGGGAACAAGCAATGCGAGCACAACTTGTCGACAGCTTGTGAACATATTTGTAACAACGTGTTTGCAGACCTGTAACAACTTGTGCGTTTTTAAGTGTGTATAGTGTGTACCCAGAATAGCCGAATAAACGGTTCCGGTTATACTTGTCAACCAAATACAAAGCGAGCATATACTTATATTTCGCACTGACATCACAATGAGTTATTTTGGCAACTCTTGAGGCATTTAAAGCCATTTTAACACCATACGGTTCCCATTGCCTATATCCATCTAAACATTTTACAAACTTTCTTACAACATAAATAGGAGGAATTATGTCTGTTGTAAGTACAGTATAGCAACACTCCATTTTAATATAAACTTGCACGTCTTTACATCAATATAATGAAACCGCGTTCACTTCGAACAGGGACGACAACATAGCCTTTTACCCTACTCGGGGCTGCAGTCCCAGGCCTTCCCGTGTTACTGGGTCGGTTTTGAACCCCGGGCGAAATTCATCAATTTGGGGCTTCTCAATCCATGCAGTGCGTTAGGCTGGAGTCAGAGCTGGAGCTGCAGTACATTTATACAATTCGTTTATCCCCCAGAATCCTCGTTGACAAGATCGACCGTGACAGCGATGGTAAAGTCAGTGAGGAAGAACTAAAGTTCTACATTGATCATACACAGAAACGATATATTTACGAAGATGTTGACCGACAATGGAATGAGCTGAACCCAGATAAAAAACCTTCCATTCTGTGGGGAGAATATGTGAACAGAACATATGGCTTTGATGTTGGTAAGATGAACATTATTTGATTTATTTCCATTCTTGTGTGTGTTGCTGGAATATATCTAGGCACGGTTGTTCAAAAGCTGGATTCGCGCAAACCCTGGGTTCAAATTTAGCTCGCTGTTTTGGTTTATGTATTTCTTCATGTTTGTCTGTTAGTTCTGTTTCAAAACCTCAGAAAATAAAACTTCTATTGATCCAACATGATTTCTGGAAATGTATTTCCAAGTTTATATGCAAGTTGTTGGAGAGATTGCTTTCAAGCTTTTCGTTAATCCAGGATTAACTTAACCGGCTTTCGAACAACACGGCCCAGTGCAGTACAGTGTAAATCTTGTTCAGGTGAAGTGCATTAGTTATCAGGCCTAGCCAAGGGGGAGGTTACCAAGATACCAATATACTCGATAATACTGGCTCAATATACCAGTATTCCTAAAATTTCAGGCTACGTCTGTCTATCTGTGAACTTAATTTTAGGCAAGTGTAGGACATACAGGTGTAATCTTGAACTGTGTGTGCTAGTGTAAGGTAGTGCCAATGAAATAAAAGCTGGTATCTGAAAAATACAAGGAGCTTAACGATAATGAAATCAACAAAACAGCCGTGCATAGCATGATACTTGATAACTTTCTTTCTTGATTGAAAAAATTACGAGAAGATGGTATTGTTGATATTGTCAGATAACTGACGTGACTTGTCTTGATTTCTCTGCTACCACTATTCACTAAGTTAAACGCTCCCATTGGCTCATGTCAAATTAAAGGTTTAATGTTTATTGTTTGCAGATGACCCAGAGAGGAACACTGAATTCAACTACAAAGAAATGAAAACACGAGATAGGAGAAGATGGGAGAGAGCTGATGTTGATAAGGATGACAGGCTGACCAAAGAAGAACTGACGTCATTTCTACATCCAGAAGAATTTGAACACATGAAGGATATCATGGTGGAAGAGACACTGGAGGATATTGATAAAGATAAAGATGGAAAGGTTTCATTGGATGAATATATTGGTGAGTATTCTTGTTATTAGAGAGGTTACGATACACGATTCCGATTTACGGGTGCGGGTGATATACTGTACAACCTAACTATAAGAAATCCAAGATATTCCGGGGTAAGAAAACCGATCGGAGAATGGCAACGAAAGTTTACCATAGATCAGGCAAAAATTGACGAGTGCGCATATGTACATAATTGATTTATTTACAGTAGCTAAGATGTTGAAGTACAATTTACTACGGCTCACAAATAATAAACATAAAACACCCGTGCCCATTTATCGTTTACGTAGACCATGGTTACCGTGGGGAAACTAGTAGAAATTATGGGTTAAACCTTCTCGTACCAGTGAACTGGAGGCTTTAACAGCCAATACAGTACGTCCATAAAAGTGATAGTGACTGACCGACACGGAATCGGCCAATCGGGGTGATTATTCCGTTATCGGTACAGACAATCGGAATCTGTAGCCTCGAAATGGCTAGTGGGTTGATTTTTTCTCTTTTGATAAAATGGTTGATGCGTTACCTGTAAATATTGTGGTACAGTATTGTGGATAAAAACTGAAGAGGCTTACTTTCAGCAAAATATATATTTTGTACCACCAAGTTTTTTTTTAATTGTCAAATAAATCGCATGAATTTTTAACTTCTTACTAAAAGTTAATGGGTTAAAAGAGAAAAGAAGTCGTATTACTGTACTGTATGCACCGACAATTTTAAAGCTGTCAAACTCTTTCCTTGCTTCAACTAAGAACCGGTCAGAAGTATACGATGTTCATTCCCAGTTATTCGTAGTCTTAAGTTGCTGTTTTCTTCAGGTGATATGTACTCCGAGGAAGAACGAAAGAACAACGCCGAGGAACCTGATTGGTTAAAAACTGAGAAAGAACAATTTTCAAGATACAGAGACAAAAATGGTGATGGTTTTATGGGCAAGGTAAATTTAGAGAAAATAATCTTTTAAAAGTGTAGATTTGAACCCCGCTGTACAGACGAACACATCAGTTTCCATGAAAAGTATCCCCTCATCCTGTGTACATGTATACGACATTCAACGAAAATTTGTTGGTTGTAGCCACAAGAGGTGAAACTTTCGAAATGGTGAACTTCTGTATAAGTCACCAGCAGTAAATAATTTTGTGTGGCGGCGTACCACTGAAATTTCATCGTAGGTTATGACCACTGAACTATAAATATTACTGGAGAACTATAAATATTACTCGGCCAAAAAACATGGCGGATTTCTGGATTTGCTGACACCAGAATGACGCCACTGATCCCAAATTTCCATGGTAATTACCACTGGTATTTGCTGAGTCAGTTTTCATCAGTCTATACTTCACCAATGTTTGCTTTTTAGGCCGAGGTAAAGGACTGGATCCTACCTGCAGAATATGACAATGTTGTTGCCGAATCTACACATTTGATGCATGAAGCTGACACAGACAAAGTACGTATTATATACCACAATTAAATTGGACGCATCCTCTATCAGGAAAAGGCTATTATATCATGTGTCTATCCATTGCGGATTTCTGTTGAACAACAATCAAGACAAGCCGTTTGATTAGACATTTATATGTTGTGAGCGCAAGATCGATGACTTAAAAATTAGAGTACGGGCTGTGTCCCTCGCAAAGCTCTGATTTGTTTCAGTTCCTAGAACACCAGCTTATCAGGAATTTTCCTTTTGGAAATTGTCGCAGTTTCAAGATTTTCAAATATTGATTTGCAAATTCGCGCTCCTAAAAGCACACAAAATTTCATATTAGGAAGAATACAAGTGAGCTTGCCAAACAACTTTGACCCCAAAACTTAGGATCTCAGAAACAAAAAAATTATAGACAAAAATAACTATGTAGAGGGTGTTCTGCCCTATATGAAAATTACCATGAATCATAATTTTCTCGTTTTAATTTTAGGATGGCATGCTTACAAAGCAAGAAATTTTGAACAAGCACGATATATTTGTTGGTAGTCAAGTAACTGACTTTGGAGAAGCACTAGCTCGCCATGATGAATTTTAATCACACGGAATTGCTTGACGGTTTTGACTTCCTCACATGCCCAGTTAAAATCGAGGCAGAGATATTAATATATTTATATATAGATAGAGCATATTTTGCTGCATGTGTCAACTTCATGCCAAGTGTGTTTTAGATTTGTAACAGATTTTTATAAAAAAAAAACCCCGCCTTGTTCGGAATTTTTTGCGTGTTCTTTTTTGATTGTGTGAGAAAGCTGTCATGGTTTGTTGGTTGCCATTTCTACAGTTTTTCGCATTTGGATGTTTTGATGCAACCGACCACCTGAAAATAGAAACAAACTCGCACGTTTTAAGGGAAGGCCAAAACGTGAACGTTTTCTTTCCTATATTTGAGATATTTGCATAATAATAATATGTAATCTTCACAGAGGAAGCGGACGTCACATTTACCGTCATTTTCAGGAAGGTCCTCTAATGCTTGTGATGTTACTCTGAGTGCGTATCCACACCGGGCAGGCTTGAAAATTATGCCTGGCCACGGTGGGAATCGAACCTACGACCTTTGGAAAATTAGCCCAATGCTCTGCCAACTGAGCTACGCGGTCAGGTCGGTTCGAGATGCGATATTTCGGAACTGAGTCTAGTTCCTTCGATACACACTCAGAGTAACATCACAAGCATCTTATTCACCTGAGTACACTACACCAACACAACAAATATCAGGTCTTCTAATAATTAAAACATATATCTATTTAAAATTATGTATATATAAATTAATAAGTTCGGGAATAAGATAACTGCATCATACATCCAAGCACGCAAACAATACTAGAGGACTGTCTACTCGTGAAGCCTGCCTTTATTCTGAATCCCCCCTCCTGGATACATTAATAATAATAATAATAATAATAATAATAATAATCTGTTTAATAAATCACATTGCAGTAGAGACTGAGTTACATGATTATAAGTAAATACATTAAAAATTAAATTTACAGATAAAATTGAGTTCAAACCGTTCAATGTTCGTTCTGAATAGTCAGTTTAAATCTGTCCACAAATTATAATTGGCACCTGAATACATTGATTATTACAGTTTAATATCCAGCGCTATAGCCAACTAACGTAGTCCTAATAATAGTGCATCTTTAAAGACTCGTAGCAAAAGCCAAATCAAGAGATTCGTTGTCGTTTCTATATTTTAGTTCATTTGAGTTGTTCACGAAGATACTATTGTACCGAGTTTGTTTTATGAGTGAGCTCAATAAGCAAGCGACGTTTTTGTCAACATGGACGGGGTAGAAAATACACCCTTGGGAAAATACTCAGTCTTAGCTGTCGAGCCTCGTTTTCGTGATTGAGATATTGGGTTAGAGCCCTTTGTCTTGTTACAGATGACACATTTACGAAACTATATACAGTCCTATCAGTGAATAGAAAAGACCTGTTTGTAATTTTGTATTCAATAACAAGATAAAGGGTTCTTAAACAAATGCCTCAAACACAGAAATGAAGTTGTATAGCCGCAGATAAGAACTTTCCAGGTGTATTTGCATCATAGCGCTCATGTAAGGCAGCAAAAAGCTTTAAAAATCTGATGTTTTGTCATATATGTTGAAGATTACCACAAACTGATACAAACACAGTTTTTAATCCAGTCCTCCCTCGGCAATCTGACATCCATCTTGACAAAAACGTCGCTTGCCAAAGCTCGCTATTATTGCCACCCTCAGTATATGTGAAGAGAAGCGCGATCAGGAGACGTTTGCTTCACAATGCTAGGATAAGAACACTTAGTATAATGCAAATATGGTAGGAGTCATTAACGGATGTCAGAGCGAATGTTGTATCACTGTATCTACAGTAGTCGACTTGAGATCGCCCCACATTAAATGATTCGGTCCCTTGTGTGCATCTTGAAAAGAGCTTTGCAGGTGTATTCTCACTAAAACAGCTAGAACTAGGTTCAACAGCTCTCAAACATTTCTGCTACAAACAAAATTGTGGTGACGCTGTTTCGTTTAATTAGCACGTCATTAAAACTGTTTTATGATTCTTAATTGTTAAATGAAAAAATGCATCTCATTAACTGTGGAATTCGACTTAAAAGATTTAAAGTTGGCATAAGCTTTGTTGTTAATTCATCGTTTCCTTCAGACAAGTCGTTCTTGTGATATCACTGTACTGTATATATCTGTTTCTCTCGCCAAGTTCACTACATTGATGAAAATTGAAGGTAAACCAAATATTATGACAGCTATATAGTATATTAATTCAAAGGCACTATGTCAGTCATTAATATTCACAATATTGGCGTTCAGGATATATACTATGAGAAGAGTTGATAAGCTTATCTGTACCTAAACATAGCTTAATTGGATTAATTGAGGATCTTGGTGGATTTAAATGAATATATTGAGCTGCTCTTTTTGGCCAGCGTTTCATCATTTCATGTTTTATATATAGGCATGCATACATTTGAATTATCAGTGTATGTAAGAATATTATCCCGAGCATAAAATTATAAAATTTCTGAATGTCGAGAACTGCTTGGGTTGGTTACAACTGCATGGTCGACATTCAATTTTCGACGTTCAATTTTGACATTTGATTATCTTTCATTGAACGTCGTGCGGAAAACAAGCAATATCTTCATTCCTTTGTGGGTCAGCCTGCCATGTCCATAACAATATATCCATCTGTATGTTAAGCTCGTAGTTTATGGAATTGGAAATTCCGCGCTTCTGATTGTAGACTGTTTGTATATTATTTAATAAATGAAGCATTGACCTTTACATGGCTCACGAATGCTAGCATGCAAATGATAGGAATCACGAAATCAATTTTCAGTATCGCAATTACTAATTTTGACTTTATGAAAAAGAAGCCGCGCACACGTGAATAGTTGACAAACTAATCAGAAACAGAATACCCTTTTGGCCTTATTTTAGTGAAATTTCTTAATAAACGACATTGCTTTCTTGTCTTTACTCTTTCAACGTACTTATGTTGATAATAAACACTCACGAACGATATGTATTAAAACATTCTATTTAAAATTAAAAATATTTACTAAAAAATGGCTGACAAAATAATACCTATTAAATAGTCTACCGCTGCAGTACTTGGTGTATATATCACTTATTTGTCCTTTCTATCAAAATTGTCTCAGTCCTTCACTACAGCTCTGGGAAGCTGGAAGAAGTTCCATTCCTCTCTTGTATTCATTAATTTAGCTTCCGGCACTTTACTTATTCTTACGCTTTCCGCTATCTGCCTTGCCATAGCGTCATTATTATACATTCCTGTTACGTTCATTTTAAACTCCTGTATCTCGTTGTCATGTTTCTCTTCACAGTGTCTCCATAACACTGATCTCTCATTTTCCTTCTCTAATGCTTGTAAGTGCTCTACTCCTCTTGTGCATGCGCTGCGCGCCGTCTCTCCTATGTATTCACTATCACATCCATTACATTTAATTTCATACTGGGTGACTCTTTCTCGACCACACTTTCCTTTCCCTTCTGTACGGCACACAAGGCAGCTAATTCTATCACATGTTGCGAGCTACATGGATCCGACTTCTGAGTAAAGACAAGAAAGAAATGTCGTTTATTAAGAAATTTTGTTCGAACTCTTTCCTGGCTTCGATGAATGAACTTTCAAGACTTATTTTAGTGCAACCAATGTTTATAATGTCAATTCCAGAAAGTGCTGTCAACGTTCCATTATACGTGAGCGCTCATCACTATGACTGCTATCAGACAGTAAATACACGGATATTCTGCAAAATAATGAAAGTATTTTGAAAACATTCCACAAATCAGAACAATTCGTTTCACTATACCATTTAAAGAAACATATTTTGCGAGTTGTCAGACAAATTACGCGCGCACATTGTGACTAGTGGACGAGCTCAGATCCTGAACTTGTCTACCAATTGTATTCTTAGGTCAAGCGAGGATGATGGAAGAAGTAAACTGCTATTGTTCCGTTGTTACCTGTGTTGAACATGAAAACTCAAAAATAGAACAAATATTCAAAGATTTTCTTGTAGATATAAAACTTCCTTTCAATATTCTTGAGTTTGATTGCCTTGAGAGCTTACCAACAGGAAGGGAGAGAACTATTGAAAACAGAGTATTGGAACGAAATCCACATTCCCTTGCGATTTGCTTGTTCCTAAAAGAAGACTCCGATCTCGAATGCACACTTAAACGTCTTTTCAAAACATCACTATGGCAATTGGATCACGTCATTGAAAGTTCGTTGACAAAACGACCGCAGAGGATAGGACGGCAAGAGTTGTACAGTTGTTCTCATGATATGCCATTGATGTCTGTCTGCAGCGTGCATTATGGGAACGAACACGTACGGTTTCATATTAATGTGAAAAATTTTCATGCTATGAAGAAATTCTATGAAGATATTACGGACCGCCAAGCAAAGGAATGTGGCACTGATTTCTGCTTCCTTACCGTATACTCTGAAGATGGTCTCGATGTGCAAATAGGTTTGAAGAAAAATCCAGCGGTGTTTCCTATACGAAGTACTTCATTTAGACTAAAATTCAGAATCCAAAGTGTATCCCCATTGTTTAAGTACTTGGCCTCGTCACGTGACTCGACAAATGAAGCTAATTATATTCTGCAAGATCCAGATGGCAATGACGTCATAATAGAGCGGTCTTATGCCAAAACTAGTAACAGTCGTCGCGAATCCGTCGAGCAAGTTGATGAAAATAATAATTTTGAACTACGAATTTTGGAGAAAAGCCCAAATTCAAGTGTTAGGAAGAGAATATGGAATAAACATGAATACTCTGAGTATGGATTGTTTCCTGAGGAAGCTATGTCTATTAGCGATGATGTTCTCATGATGAAATACGAAGGAAATGACGACGAATGCAAGAGTATTGGAAACCGTCGAAACAAAGACCATATTACATATGTGTGAAACGATCACTAATAGTGTGCTCATGCATGGATTGAGGATCAAAGTTTGGTGACTTGGATTTTTACCAAAACCGAGGATTTTCCCTTTCGCCCAAGAAAAACGTGTCTTCTTTTCATGTCAAAACAATCAGCAATGCGACTATATTCCTGTACATTCATGGTTAGTCAGACTGTTATTCACTAATTCAAGAACAATTTCCCGCAGACGAATAAGATGCCGGCATGCGGCCTTTTCCAAACATTAGGAATGTAGTCGTAGTCATGATTGTTTTGACATGAAAACGCGACGTACGTTTTTTTGGGCGAGAGGAACGATGTGCTGTTTTGGTAATTATAGGGATGTGTTAACCCCATACTCGATACAAAAAAACTTGGCGTAAATTGTATATCTTGCTGCAAATGAGATTGTAAAAACATTGATTAATATTTTCAAGCTTAACTTACTTCAATTACTAAGTTTGAAGACTATAAAACTTGACGTGCGACTTTAGTCAGGGTCGTTAACAAGTATAGAACTATGGATATACACATGAAAAACCTTTCATATACAAAGAACGATAGTTTTAGAAATACGTTAACTTGATTGTAATACCGTTATTCAATATGGCACTTACTATGTCTATGATGATTTATATTATCTTAAGTTTTATGACAGCTTTATCAATAATTAACTGAATAGATATTCAAACAATCGCCAATAATTCAAAGTACAAAGTGATTCTCATTTATTGGATGAAAGTAAGTTTAATTTCAAAAAGGAGGAATGATTTTAATCCTTTCCAAATCTAATTTATCCAAGATGGCGGCATTAACAAAAAAGAATAAGAGTCGAGAAAGTCATTTTTATATCACACATATCTTTTATGAAATTTTATTAGCTAACATTTCGTAGTTTACACTTTACAGTGCAACGTCTTCATCTACTGTATCGAAACGAAACGTTAGCTAATAACATTTTCGACTCGACTTTGTATTTCCGGCAACACGGCCGCTCATGTAGTTCTAAAATTTGTAAATAGTACCTACAATATGTCGTTATATGAATTATATACATGCCGAGAGCCAGGTATATAATGAGTGCTTCTCAATGAAAGTGATCCATATTTGATACAAGAGACGAAAAGTGCAGCCAGGAGGAAACTGGCTTTTCACAAAATCTTTGAGTCAACTATTCTGGTTCAGATTCATGAATCAGAATATCATCACAGACTATTCATCTTTCGAAGGTGAATAGGTGGCAACTTTACGTATCGGCAATGTCCATCACAAGATGTTCTCCGTTTTTCATAAATATAGCTTTCACTTTTATATTTCACGAACTGTTTTTCCCGTCGTAATGAAACCTTTTTAGTCTTCTTAAAATCATCTTTAACTATCTCTTGAGTTTGCTGAATCATTCTCACTTTTTTATTTTTTACCGCTTCCAAGTTGGTCAGATTCCTTTCCAAGGATGCATCGAGTCCGCGATTCTTGCTCGCGGCGTACAATGCTGCATAGCGAGTCGTTGCTCGCGAACTGGTAGCCATTAGGGCAATATCACGTTTGTTCGCTTCCTGCAAAAGTCTGTCTGCTTTCTCCTTCGGCGTTTCATTTAGTATTGTTATATCAGTATCAACTTCTGGTGAGGGAGTGACGTCTTGTCGTGAGGAAAATCTTAGTTGAGAACTTCTCGGACTGCGATGGAATTGAAATGAATTAAAAGGTTGTAATTTATTTTCATTTCTGCACTGCTCCTTCGTTGGACTTAAATCCATTTCGATATTCTTCATTATATCCTATACTCACTTCATTAAGACGTCCGTTTTGCTTTTGAATTTTTGGACAATCACAATCGCAACACACTTGAATAAAACTTCACTTGCAACACTTTCCATGCGAACGTTTATCATGTTTAAAGCATTGTATAACTGCGGTTCTTAATTCATTTTGACCTTTTAATGTTGTTATGGATCGATTTATCCACGACAGGTGCTGTATGTCTACATTTGTCAATTTGCAGGTGTATTCAATATTGCCATTATAACACATTCAACTGCATATAAATTTACTTTATAGACCCTTGTTGTAAATTGAGGCAAGCCTTATTTGGTTAGCATGAGTTACCTCTATAGGGAATATATACGTATACAATTTATGACCATGTCATATTCCGTGAGCATAAAATGATATCAATTAAATTGCGACGTCCTGTAAAGTGTATGATTGATGTAATTTATGCATCCCACATTGATGTAAATATAGAGTATTAATAGTTTGAGCTGGATCTAGAATTTTCAAGTAATATCGGAGAAGGGGCAGTACTAGATATTGAGAAATTTTGGTGGCAAATTTCGTTAGGACATCGGTAGAAAGCGCCATTTTGCCCGGACATGCAATCCAACGAATACAACTTCTTTATAAAGCTTGGTTTTTGTATGAATATTGCATGAATACGATACCAACTGCTACTGTTACTGTTACTACAACAATTAACTTTTACGGCAGGCGGCTAACCGTAAACAGAAACTTCAAATCGCATTTGAAGGTAAGTTGTATAAAAATTTTCTACAGCTAAGTATACTTAATTCATTTTTCAATTTTAGTAACTTTGAATAGCTGTAACTGCAGACGTTGACCTCGAAATACAATTTGAAGTTTGCGGTTTCTGTTTTTGCGCCGCCTACGATAAACGTCAATCTTAAGGTTTTTATACCTGTACTTTCGGCACAATGAAAACACTATAAACGCTAAAATAAAATAAACATGCGGTTTGATGGAAAGTAACAGACCATTTCTGAATTAAGCCCTGCATTGACGAGCTAGTTTTCCTTGCATGTTTTTTGACGCGTTTACCCGTTCGTGTGTACGGTCACAGAATACTACACAGAAGTCCATCTCCATTGTTTTTAGCGTAAGCTCTATTCGTCATGATTCGTCACTCAGCAAGTACCGTAAACAGAAGCAGTCCCCCTCCTGAAAATACTAAAAATGGCGTATGTCCAGGGGGGTGACTGCTTCTGTTTACGGTACTTGCTGAGTGACGAATCATGACGAATAGAGCTTACGCTAAAAACAATGGAGATGGACTTCTGTGTAGTATTCTGTGGTACGGTGAACATCTAATATCGATCAATTTTTCCTTGAAACCTGAAAGTTAAATTTTCGTTCAAAGCTGTTTCCAATAAATGTAAGATATCAGATACAGATCGGCTGCTCATGTTTTATCTAGTACTTAAAACTTCGACGTTTCGAGCGGAGGGCCTTCGTTGGGAAGTTAGAAGTCAACGAAGGCCAACAGATTCGCAAACTCGTTGTTCTTTCCCGACACGAGGCCTTCTCTCGAAAAGTCGAAGTTTTACTTGTATTTTTCAGGTGATTGTATTCATATCTACTGTATATCTGTAGTTTTCTTGGGTTTTGTCACTATACCTACGATAGCACAGACGAGTTTATAGAACAGCATGGAGGAGCCTATGTTTGAGTTTTTTATTTTCTATTAATATTTAAAAACATGTTTATTAAACAAACCGCTACAACTGTCTCCTCTCTCAGTCAGATCGGCCACATGCAAGGCAAGTTAAAGTTCATCCACGGAACGTTTTAGCGTCTCGCCAAAGTTGGTGGCTTTACTTCTAACAAACAATTCTTGCTTATCCAAAATTTCTTGCTTCGTAAGAGTTTTGTCCTTAAATTAAGAAGAGAAATGATAAAAATCACAACCCATACTTATATCATGATTGAGTCGGTTTTCTGTGATGCACCGCGGTTCGATCGAACTATTCAACTATCTAATACAAGAGATGAGAAGTGGGAAAATAGGTATTTTCCTGAGAGCAAATTATTGTCCTCGCAGTGGTGTAACTGGCGGGTGTCCAGTGCCGGGGCAGGCAAAAGTGAGGCCCCAAAAGCAGAA
The DNA here is from genome assembly GCA_902702795.2 of Paramuricea clavata. Taxonomy (NCBI): domain Eukaryota; kingdom Metazoa; phylum Cnidaria; class Anthozoa; order Malacalcyonacea; family Plexauridae; genus Paramuricea; species Paramuricea clavata. The sequence goes on from CACRXK020000831.1 coordinate 28,251, forward strand.
ATTGGTGAAATTGTGAAATTTGGACCCCTTTTTTAGTAGACATGGATGGGGAAAAATTTTTGTGACTTTTTTTATTTGCCATAGTCCGGAAAAATTTTTTGAACCCTTTTTTTAAAGAATATGGTTAGAAAAATACTCCTTCCCCAGCTCGCCAACTTTTTAGGCAAAAATACATATTTTCATGATTGAGTGTAGCCATGCAAAAGAGGCTACTATTCCAACTTCGTCCCGAACTGCACAAATTCGTTCAAACGTTCATAATAAAATTTATAAGCAGGTGTTATAAACGTTCATAATAAAATTTACAAGCAGGTGTTAGTAATAGAGAAAAGCAGCCAAGCCATCAGAAACCAGTTGGTGAATTTCGTTGCATTATGGACTTTTGAACATCCCAACGAATTTGCGAAATTGGAAACGAAGTTGGAGACATCTTATAGTGAAAAGTTATTTAGTTACTTTTAATAATAAACAATAATTCACATTTCACAATACTGCATGCCAATTGTTTTTGAACCGGGCTTTTCAACATTGATATTATGATATACTCTATTTAAAGGATTAATAATATACACTTAATGTCTGCTCCCGAGGGAAATAGTTAGTTTTGTTTTCCCGAGAATCTCAATGTTTCCCGAGACGAAGTCGAGGGAAACATTAGGATTCGAGGGAAAACAAAACTAACTATTTACCGAGGGAACAGGCATTAAGTGTTTTGTTATATAGCGACGAACAAAAATCAACTTCAACAACATTCATACAACAATTGTATTTCGTGACGAAAACTCTATAGTGTAAACCAGTTTAAAATTAAAAGAACCTACTTAAACGGTTTCAGCAGCATATCCTGTTGCCTGTTGTGTATTTTTCTTCTCTTTTATATTCTTTATTTGAACACAAACTTGGATAATCGTAGTTTCTAATTATCTGAGTTGTGCCTCCATTTTGTTTATTTATGTACGTGGTCGGTCGGGGCGGGCAACAATTTTTCACTTGTTGCCCGGCGGGAAACATTGCATTTATCTGAAGTCACGTGACCACAAATCAGCCAATCACGTTTGGTGTTCACGCTAGCTATATAACAAAATACCTTATTTCCATCAGCCTCATGTAATAAATGACCAGCCTCAGAATCAAGAGGATTATAGTTCACGGGAAAGAGCCATGCTAACACTTCCGCCTAAAAAATGCAGAGACAGTGCTTGTTAAGTGTAAGACGATTTCAGTTCGTCGTTTCCATTAAATTACTACAGTGAAGTAACTGACCTGAAAATGACTTTAAAAATAGATCTCTTAAAAAGACTTAATCCGGTAATAAATCTGACTTCAATTCACTGTCAAATGAAGAGGACAAAAACAACACTTGAAAATGGCCAAAATGATCCCTAAGCGAGTAGCAGTGAATTGTCCATCCTGACCATAGAACGATTGGGGTGGATTTGGCTCTTTTCCACAACAGTGACGCACGACCACGTTCACTTGCAAGACCCGGAGTTCCCAAATTTTCAACATTTATAACTTGTCTTCATAATTGAATCAGGGGTATACTGTATTTTTATAGTTACCGATAGAGTTGTTTTTCTCCTACACTACGTCAGAGACGTAGCCAGTTTTTCCAGTCAAGGCAAGAAAACACTTAGGAGGCGAGCCGAAGCATTTTTACTATGATTTGGTTCAACAATAATTTGGTCAGTCATTGAAACATATAGGCCGCTATATAGGACTTGCAGAGTATTCATGAATATAATGTTGAATGGTCTGTGCCAGTGTAGGTAGTGTGAATAATAAGAAAACTTTGGATTGATAGGGATACAACTACCTGAAAAATACAAGGAGAACTTCGAGCAAAGAACCGGTCGGGAAGTTACAGTAGAAGCCGATAAAAGGCTGATTTCCACTGTTGCGTTTTTCGTACGCACGTACACGCACGTAAAGCTTTGAATCCTACTATTTTTAAATATTTTACAAATTAGTTAACAAATGCATACCAAAACTTGCCGAACACTAAATTCTGTTGCTTTATTTATTTGGTTATTTCATAAGTAACATTTAAACGGATTTAAAGTTTTACGTGCGTATACGTACGTATGTAAAACGCAACAGTGGAAATCAGCCTTAAAGACCTTTGCTCGAAACGTAGAAATTCTCCTTGTATTTTTCAAGTAGTTGCATCCCTGATAGTAAGCGAAGTTTTGTTATTCATGCATACAGTTTAGTTAACCTGTAACCAAAAACCAGACAACAACTTTTTAAAACATAGAACGGTTTTTGGCATTTTGTAGAGTTTTGATTATTTTAAAGCATCTATTAACAGCTAGCTATTCTAATTATTTACGAAACAAGCCACACCACTAAAAGCATATGAAGATAAAAATTTAAAACGCAAAGTATATGAAAATATAACTTGCAAATGCTTTGCCGGTTAATACTTTCAGCAAATATAAACGTAATGTTATTCCGTAAAAAAGTGCATGAAATTTCTATACAATTTTTTTATAGTATGTACATGCACAGTTTTTTCCGTCAGCAAATGAGTTGTAAGGTCTGAGTTTGCCCCAAGCAAAAAGCTCCCCCCCCCTCCCACCGCACTTCTGGCTACTTTTATGCCTCAAGTTGTGATCCTTGCCTTATTTAGTTTTCCATCACCGTCTTTATCTCTTTCCTTGCGAAAAATCTCCCTTTCTGCGTCCAGCCATTCTGGTTTTGGTTCATCATAATCACCTTTGAGAAACAGGAAACAGAGCATGTTGAGGAAACTCAAGATTCGATATTGACGTCAGAACAAGCGCCTTTCACCACTGGCTTTCTGCATGGCCTCAATTCTCACTACGGATTCATGCAGTGGCGTAACGCTCATTGGGTAGGGTTAGTTAAAAAACTAAGGGCCCCCGACAGTTAGGGGCCCCCATCATGCAGCCACGGCCTATCGCCCAGAGCCCCAGAAAATTAGTAAACGTAAAAAATGCAGGTTAAGAATAAATGGGAAAATACAAAATTAGTAATGCTAAATAATAAAGCCTCCATCGACAGCGGTAGCTAGCTGATTTTTTTATTCCATCTCAAATAAAATAAAAGTTAATTTATTCTTATTAGTTGTTACATGAGTTGGAGACTGTTATTGTTATGTTATAGACACGGAATTTTCCAGAGCATTCTATAAGTATTCAATATAAAAATAATATCTCAGTCAAACAATGACAACAGTCAACAGGGGGCCCCACACCAAATATGCCTAAGGGCCCCCTCTTCCTACGTTACACCACTGGACTCACGTGAAAAGAGTCAGTCAATGCTCTGCCGAAAGTCATGGGTTTTCTCCGGGTGTATATGAAATGGCAAATTAAAAATTCGGAGAACGTAAAACTCATTTTCCTAGTTTAGTCGTTCCTGGTCGGCAAAGTGTCAAAAAAGAAATGATTTACCAATATATTCTTCAAGAGAAAGATATCCATCTTTATCCTTATCTACTCCTTTTAATACTTCTTCGGCAGCGACTTCATGCATCCTCCTGTATTCACTGGGATGTAGATAAGCAGAATATTCATCTTTAGTTAACTTATTGTCTTGGTTGGAGTCTGCAGCGTGCCATTTCTTCTTGTCCAGTTCTCGTTTCTTCCTGTATTGTTCGTCTTCATTCCGGTGATCGTAGTCTGAAAACAAAATTCTGCAATAAATATCAATATTATTTTTTGCCCCCCCCCCATTTTGCCCCCACCCCTCAAAAAAAATTATTAGTCACTAAGAGCGACTAAAGGCTACACAAGCGTTCTGTCGTTATCGGAAAATGTATGGCTTATAAGTTGTCATTACTCATCAGTGAATTCGCGTATACATGAAACTGTTTTTTACAGTTTCAATATTAGTTTGTAAATCTCTGAATGGTAAAACTTGCCAATACTCCAATAATACGTTTCAAAAAAAGACAAAAAAGCTTTAGTTTTGAAGAGTTAAATTTTCAAACGTGTAAGGCAATAATAAGATGAAAGTATCACGAAATTATTTGAATAAACCACATCGCATATATGGGGGGGGGGGGGCGAATGTCCTAAAGAGGAGCGATATTCCTAGGGTATTCGCCCCACCCTCGTGGGAGGCGATATTCCTAGGATATTCGCCTCCGGGGGCGATATTCCTAGGAATATCGCCACGTTTTGAGGGGGGGGGGGGCGAATTTCCTGGGAGGGGCGACCTTTTTAAAAATTCTATCTTGCCCCCCCAAAATTTGAGTTTGCCCCTCAAATGCCCCCCCCCAAATTTGGAAGCCTGGCGCCGCCACTGTTAACTGCGAGTCATGTTACTTGTAAAATAAACTCTTCTTCACAAAAAGAGAATTGCTAGGGATACAACTACCAGACAAATACAAGCAGAACTTCGAAAAGAACTTTGCTTGAAATGTCGACGTTCTGCTTGTATTTTTCAGATACAATTATCTCTCGCAAGCCGCACCTTTTTTTCTCACAGATTGTTCGAGATTCCTTCACAAAACGCACAGTGTTCACGCAAAATTATTTCGTCTGCTCATCGATCTCGAATTGTCGCTAAAACGTTTTCCAGGTTCACGCTCAATTGCACGCAATCAAAAGAATCATCGATCACCAAAATCATTAATCATCAATCACGTTTCAATGTGAAACGTATATAGGGGCTCTTGAATTAAAGTGCTTTACTTTTTATGTACACCTTTTATCTCCAATGGCACCGCCAGGATTTTTTCTTTTGGGGGGTGGAGGCGCTTAATAATTGTGATGTCCCAGTTCGAAAGGAGTCGGATACTCGGAGACGTGTTCCCCAGGGAACAAAACCAGGGTCACTAAAACGTAATTTCTTGCATTATGGAGGAACGTGGAGAAAAATGTATAGGTCTTAACAAATCAGTTTTTAACAGTGCGGACGAATCTAAAACTACACTCTGAAAAACATTTGTGTATCTCAAAACGCCGATAAACCAGGTGGTCCGTCGTCTATAGTTCGAGATTATGTTATACAGTACAAACATTGAGAATTTGAGATTTATACGAGTAAAATACTTGACAATCGAGTTGGTATATACAGTTGAAATCACGCATTTCAGGACTCGCCATGATCTCAATCAAGAAGTGAAACTGGAAAGTCTAGCCTACAGTATTAACCACATATTCAAGCATATCTAATGATGCCAGTAATAGGTGCAAGCCGGCTAAATATTGAAATTTTTGGGCATCTCGTTCAATAGAACTAATTTTGTATATATAATTTTCGATATAAATATATAGCCTGTCAAAGGAAAGATGGCTGTGAAACTCATTAAAATAAAAATATAACTCATTATCTATTTTAGTCAACGTTTATTCATAAATCTGGTCCTTCACCGTCAAGTGCGTGTGTATTGTATTTTTGCCAAATCCACAAATAGCAATTTCCAATTTCCTTATTGTTCGAGTCACGGATAGGTAACTTTCCTGAAGCATTGCTATTGGTTAGTTAAAATACAATACACATGTGACGGTGAAGGACCAGATTTATGAATAAACGTGTACTAATATATTAGATAATGAGTTAATATTGTTACTCTAAACAGCTTCATAGCCATCTTCCCTTCGACAGGCTATGAATTAACGAAGGGGCAGAGGCGAAAAATATAGCCTGCGGTCTGGAAAAAATTATACCAATGGACTCCCAGTGGTTTGGTCTAAAATGTGTATAAATTTGCGTAATAAAATCATTTCATGTACAAAAAATCATACCATGCAAGGATTGTCCAAGTTAATGATTAGATACGTAAAGAATGCTCATGCATCGAATTATTATAATAGAGAGGTTAAGATACCCCGGTTCCGCTTTACGGGTACGGGTGATATACACGTACCCGTACCCGTAAACCGGGGAACGACTTGTAACTTAAGAAATCCAAGATATTTCGGCGTGAGTAAACCAATCAGAGAATGGTAACTTTCGCTATTAAAGTTCGCCATAAATTGTTGAAAACTTTGACTAGCATATATGCATTATTTATTTGGGTAAGATGTTGAAAACTTTTACTATTTAAACGGCCCACAAATAGTAAACAGAAAACACCCGTACCCGTTTGTCTTTTACGTGTAGACCATGGTTTACCGCGGGGAAACGGGTAGAAATTACGGGTAAAAATGCTGACATCAGCAGAAATTGGTTAACAAAATGGCGATACTCGTACCCGTAAACCGGAACCGGAGTATCTTAACCTCTCTAATAATCACTCAATCATTGCACGCGCACAAAGACTATGGCTCAGTTGAAATTGCATAATTTCTCACCCATTTTATGACCATAATGTCTTTCTTTGAATTCGTCCCAAGATATCATTCCATCGCCATCAGTGTCAATCGGAGACCAACGTTTATCCACCTCATCTCTCAAATATTTCAGTTGAATATATTCCATCCAAGATCTCAATTCTGTCTTAGTTACATTGTCATTACCATCTTTGTCTATTTTATCGACGATTTCACTGAAAACGAAAATTTCAATCATACGTTTCCCCAATTTGTGTTTATAAAATAAAGCAGTGGTAAGACGACGTATATATATATATATATATATATATATATATATATATATATATATATATATATATATATATATATATATATATATATATATATATATATATATATATATATATATATATATATATATATATATATATATATAAATATCAAGAAATCATAAATCTTCAAAGTAAATAAATTATATTTTTACGTTTCGGGGACAAGCCCCTTCTTCAGAATAACGCTACATCATCTCCGTCTCTTGCTTAAATAGTCTAACGTTTAGCTATGCATAAATTAATTAAACCTCTTCCCTTAAATTAAGCCCACGTGGGACATAACTATTTAGTTTCCCAATCCAAAATCTCTCCCTCTCAGTGGGGTTATTAACGTCCGTGACGTCAATAACCTGCACTAAAAAATCACTTAGACCTGAATGTCCCTCCCCCCAAAAATGGGCATACAATTGTTGCCCACAAATATTTCTCTGTCCCCGCCCATATCTATTTAATGCACTTTTGTGGTTATTAAATCGCAATCTGAACGGCGTTATGGTATTCCCCACATATTGCAACCCACAGAATTTACAACTAATCAAATATACTATACCCTCAGAGTCACAATCGAAGCGATGATTAATGCAGAAAGACCGCCCCTCAACATGGCTTTTAAAAGTAGCACCAATAATAACATTATCACAGATTTTACATTTCTTCTTTCCGCACTTAAACATCCCTACGACCGTTTCCTCTTCCCTTCTCAATTTAGAACGGACTAAGTGATCTTTAAGGTTTTTAGACCGACGAAAACACACCATTGGTGGTTCTGGCATAATACTTAAAACCCTTTCAGACCAACTTACAATTACTTGCAATTCCCTAAAGATATTGTAAAGGACCCTCAATGCTGGATGATAATCTATCACAAAACAATTCCTATTACTATTCTTAACACCTTCTTTCCGCATTAACAAATTATTCCTGTCGACTTTTCTCACTCTACCAAACTGGTCATCAACAAAATCCGAATTATAGCCCCTCTTGACCAAAAAACCTTTTAGCTCGCTTAGTTTTTCCTCAAAAGCATTTTCCGAGTTACAAATTCGCTTTAAGCGCAAACCTTGACTGTAGGGAATCGCTCTCTTGACATGTGGTGGGTGACAAGATTTAAAATTCAAATACTGATGTGCATCAGTAGGCTTAGAATACACATCAGTATGGAACGCACCATTAACTTTATTAATCCACACATCAAGAAAAGCAATTTCCTGTGTACTAATTTCCCAGGTAAACTCAATATTCTCATGAAATGAATTCAACTTACTGAGGAAATTGTTTATATATATATATATATATATATATATATATATATATATATATATATATATATATATATATATATATATATATATATATATATATATATACATATATATACATATATATATATATATATATATAGCTTAAGATTTTGGTTTACGAAACACAAACAGTGCTCAATACCATATATAGATAGAGCGTAATATAGTTTTCGTTTTACCTCAAAAAACCACAACAGTCTGTTTCATCCGTATAGGAATCATCAGGTGGTGAATAATTTCGAAATTGTAGGTTACTTTTATGCTATCGAAAGAATGTGCGGAATGCGTGTAGGCGAAACAATGCTTAGGTGAAACAATGCATGCTTGGGTCATTAGGTTTTGTTAACGACCTTGTTTACTCGAAACCGGTTTTTGTGACGACATTTGCCGAAAATTTCGCTTCTTTTATTGAGTAAATTGTCTTTGTTTATGTCTTTCAAAATGCAAAATTTTTCTTCCAAACATAAATTGCAGCGTTTTGATCCCCCTGTGTATGAAATAGCGTGTTTTAAAATTGACCATTTGATGGTATAATCCTGATTGTTTTCTTTTAATTTCCAAATATGTTTCGAAAGTTCCGTTTTGTTTGAGTCTTTTTTATGACGAAAAGATGAAGCGTGGTTAGCGTAACGTTCCTTAAATGTAGTCGCTGTCATACCAATGTAGTGTTTAGTGTCGTTCGTGTTGTTCGTTGTAACTGTTGCTTTGTAAATAATGTTGTTGGTCATGCATTGTTTCGGTAGTGGGCAAGTGTTTTTGTTGTCGCAGTTACAGTTGTCAGTTTCCGTATTCTGTGAATGACTGTTCCTAATTATATGTGCGTTGTGTTTGGTGATTATAGACTTAACGTTGTTCATGCAACTGTAGCTTACTTTTAAAGTGTTTCTGTTAAAAATCTTGTGTAGTTTGTGCTGTAGCGGGAAGTGTTTGTCAATTAAACTTAAGAATTCCCGTCCTATGTTCGTGCTAACGCTCTTACTAAATGGTGGGTTGAACCAAATTATGTTGCGTTGCCTATTCCTACGGGTCCGTTGCGGTGCATTCTCAGTGTACGTAAATTCATGATCAAAGTTACTATGTGTAAGAGCGTTCTGGTAAATAGGTGTGGATTCCTTAAATGTTTGTTCGTCCGATGAGAGAAGTGCAATGCGTTTGTGGATAGCTGTAGGTAATTGTCTTGTAATGTTTGGTGGATGGTTTCAGTGTCTGTGGATGTACAATGGATCGTCATTGGGTTTCCTGTATGGTTTGTGTTTTGCGTTGATCAGGTCGAAAGTAACATCTAAAAAATTTACAACGTTCATATTTACTTCGGCGGTGATTTTAAGGTTAAATTGCTCGAAAATTTTGTGTAGCTCTTTTCTAGTTTTGTCTAGTAAACGGGCGGATTTGCTTTTTATAATAGCCAAACCATCATCTCTATAAAGTCCGATGTTTTCCTTGCCAAACCTCTTATCTAAGTGATTTAAAATGAAAAGGCCTACCAGCTCACAAATTTCAGCGCCGTCGAAACTACCCATAGTGACGTCAAATAAACTGTTGCTTCCGTCTTTTTTTGTCCATAATTTGCCGTTGCCGAAAAGTAGAGATTTTCTTGCATGCTTTATTATTGAAATATCGTTTTCGGTAATAGTAGTCAAATCCGAAGCCCAGGCCAATGCTTCATTTAAAAGTTTTTCGGAAATAGATGGGTAAAAATCCACAATATCAAATGAAATAAAACTGTGCCTGTCTTTATCGTTTATATTGCCAAACCATGAAATTACTTGTTGCGTATTTCTCCATTGATTTGAATTTAGTTTTTGTCTCAAATTGGAATTAAATTTATCTAAAATAACCTTACTTAGTTTTCCGGATTCGCTTTTTGCGGGATTAATTAGTCGGCATTTTGGATTGTTTTCGAAATTTTCTTTGTGATCTTTTAAAGATATAAATGCTTCGCGTTTTTTCATTCGTTCAATTCTGTTGCCAATTCCTAAATTACGCTCTATCTATATGGTATTGAGCACTGTTTGTGTTTCGTAAACCAAAATCTTAAGCTATATTTGCACCCGGTAATCGGTTGTGCACTCTTGTCTACGTTATTCAGTTTATTTCTACTTCAAACATGCGACAATTTCGATTCGATTATTCACTAAAGAATATTCCTATACCATCACAGGATGCTTACCTAAAGAATTTGATTGAAAAAGTGGAGAGCGTAACAAAACGTATGAGATGGAAAGCTAACTTCTTCCTAAAAGGATCAACGACTCAAAACCAAAGCAACCTTTTCGGCCTTTCGTCTAACAAATCGCCTCCCTCAATTCCACTTTTGAAACCTTTCGAAGACGACTTGATAAAACTAATTGAAAACGTAAAATTCCGGCGTCCTAAAGACCAATTTCAGACATCTTTGGCTAACGATTTGAAGAAAATTAATTCATCCCCCAACATTTTCATTTTCGCGGACAAAACTAGAAACATTTACGAAACGTCACTGAACACATACAACGAACTCTTACATGATAACATCACGAAAACGTACAAACATGGATCAGAGGACTTCATACATGAAATTGACTCCGAATTGAAGAAATTTCGAGTAGGTTAGGAATTGGCGACAGAATTGAACGAATGAAAAAACGCGAAGCATTTATATCTTTAAAAGATCACAAAGAAAATTTCGAAAACAATCCAAAATGCCGACTAATTAATCCCGCAAAAAGCGAATCCGGAAAACTAATTAAGGTTATTTTAGATAAAATTAATTCCAATTTGAGACAAAAACTAAATTCAAATCAATGGAGAAATACGCAACAGGTAATTTCATGGTTTGGCAATATAAACGATAAAGACAGGCATAGTTTTATTTCGTTTGACATTGTGGATTTTTACCCATCCATTTCCGAAAAACTTTTAAACGAAGCATTGGCCTGGGCTTCGGATTTGACTACTATCACCGAAAACGATATTTCAATAATAAAACATGCAAGAAAATCTCTACTTTTCGGCAACGGCAAATTATGGACAAAAAAAGACGGAAGCAACAGTTTATTTGACGTCACTATGGGTAGTTTCGACGGCGCTGAAATTTGTGAGCTGGTAGGCCTTTTCATTTTAAATCACTTAGGTAAGAGGTTTGGCAAGGAAAACATCGGACTTTATAGAGATGATGGTTTGGCTATTATAAAAAGCAAATCCGCCCGTTTACTAGACAAAACTAGAAAAGAGCTACACAAAATTTTCGAGCAATTTGACCTTAAAATCACCGCCGAAGTAAATATGAACGTTGTAAATTTTTTAGATGTTACTTTCGACCTGATCAACGCAAACCACAAACCATACAGGAAACCCAATGACGATCCATTGTACATCCACAGACACTCAAACCATCCACCGAGCATTACAAGACAATTACCTACAGCTATCAACAAACGCATTGCACTTCTCTCATCGGACGAACAAACATTTAAGGAATCCACACCTATTTACCAGAACGCTCTTATACACATAGTAACTTTGATCATGAATTTACGTACACTGAGAATGCACCGCAACGGACACGTACAATCCTGGAAAAAACGTTGTGGACAACCCACAGAATTTGGCCTCGAATTGTGTTTTTCTAAATAATTATCCCCCCGCTCCCCCAAGCCAATGTTGAATGGGATTTTTCATCAAATACGAAGTGTGGTTAAGTCGGATATGCAACATTGAAGGGAGGGAGTGGGGGATGTGCAAGTAAATTCAAGTTTTAGGTGTTTGTTATGATTTTTGCAAAAGTGGATTAAGTGCGTCCACATGAGTTTTGGCACGGATTGTCTGAAAATCACTATAGAAAATAATAGACGGGTTCTTGTATCTAATATGACACAAAACGGAAAAAAATATGCTTTGTAAGTAAAATTGCGCTTGTTTGCATCTAAATAATCTATTTCTGATCATCTTTGGAAAAAAAAATTATCCGGTAAGGAACAGATTTCCTAACCAAAAAACGCGCCCACTAGCCTAATTTTTAGGAATAATTATGTGACGAGAATGACAGGAATATATATAGTTCCAAGTTTGTTTATGTATTCTTGAAGTGCTTGAGAATCAAATTTATACAACTAAATGACATCTTTCATACAAGTATTATATTTCGTTAACTGCAAGTGTCGCTACCTACGATATATGCTAGTATGTTTGTCTGTCTTAACCATATATTACAGCTTCCTTCTGACAGTGCAATTTCAAGGTGCATCTAAAACTTGCTGAATACAATGCTTGACAGAAAACTATACATGATTTAAGGCAGGAACTAAACATCTGAATTCTTTATTAAGTTACAGGGCTTTGCTATAATTGTTAAGTTGATATGTTATACTTTCCGATCGAGTGACGTAATGTGTAACATAATATTCAAAGCTCGAAACACGATCTACACTTTTTTTTGGAGTGATTTTAGAAGTATATAAGCGCGCAATCGATTAAAAATATAGATTAAAAGGCTTGTCCAATTACGTTTTGCACCAGTATGCAGCAAAACATATAAAATCAGCTATGCCTTAAAAATCGCCACGGTCTACACACAAAAATCGTATTTTCATGAATACTAATGAGCTATGATCTATTATATTCAAAGAGCTACTTTTCATATGTAGACCGTGGTAACTTTTTATTTCTCTGCTGTGTAAATTACGAAAACATTTTAAAAACAAGTATAATATGTATAGGTAGTTCCCTAAGAAGAAATCGTTACATTTCAATGCAGCAATTGTGTATAATTCAAGTCCGAAGTTATTGTAGACCGTGCTGGCGTGCTAGTTGGCGAACAGTATTGAAAAGTGTAAGGCATTATTTCATTATTTGACAAACGCCAATTGTAATATAATATTTACAAGTATTGTATGTATTTAATGGCTGTAGTTGGGTCGAGGTTGCGTACAAGTTTATGATAGACACTTATCTTTGGAAATACTAAGAATCCTCAATGTCAAATTATATTGCCTTTCAAATGGCAAAAAAGGTTAACATGGTATATTTCATTTTGAGTACTGAAGCTTTTCCAGTTTGATATTGCAAGGTTCTTGTCATTGGCGAGTAATATATTAGGGCTGTGTATAAAAATATAGGCTGTTCAAAACTACAAGGGTCGTTAAAATCAGTAAATATGCAAAAATACAATAATTTATTCCATGGAATAAGGTAATTGCTACATAGCTTGAGTCTTGAGACGTTCTGGAATCATACTGAATCTCCGTAAATATGACACTGAATATTTTCTACACCGTCAATTTCTCTCCTGTTAAAGCCTAAATGCGCTCCTTGGCTATGTATCTGAACAGTAAAGTCGGTGTACCTTTCATGTATAAGATTGAGAAAAAGTTATGCTCGCACCTATTCAGTATAGTTGGTTTTACGCACGCTTTGCAAAATTAGCTTATATTTACAACATCCGGAAGTGACGTAATTGCTAATAGTGACGTCATCAGCGATCAAACTGTATAACAAAAACTTAGAATACATAGGTATGCGTTATAGTCTCATCAGACATGTCAAATGTTAAATAACAAGTGATAAAACAGCGTTTCTCCATGCCCATCATTTTTCAGACAATCCTGGACAAAACGTTGTGGACAACCCACAGAATTTGGCCTCGAATTGTGTTTTTCTAAATAATTATCCCCCCGCTCCCCCAAGCCAATGTTGAATGGGATTTTTCATCAAATACGAAGTGTGGTTAAGTCGGATATGCAACATTGAAGAGGGGGAGTGGGGGATGTGCAAGGAAATTCAAGTTTTAGGTGTTTGTTATGATTTTTGCAAAAGTGGATTAAGTGTCCACATGAGTTTTGGCCCGGATTGTCTGAAAATCACTATAGAAAATAATAGACGGGTTCTTGTATCTAATATGACACAAAACGGAAAAAAATATGCTTTGTAAGTAAAATTGCGCTTGTTTGCATCTAAATAATCCATTTCTGATCATCTTTTGAAAAAAAAATTATCCGGTAAGGAACAGATTTCCTAACCAAAAAACGCGCCCACTAGCCTAATTTTTAGGAATAATTATGTGACGAGAATGACAGGAATATATATAGTTCCAAGTTTGTTTATGTATTCTTGAAGTGCTTGAGAATCAAATTTATACAACTAAATGACATCTTTCATACAAGTATTATATTTCGTTAACTGCAAGTGTCGCTACCTACGATATATGCTAGTATGTTTGTCTGTCTTAACCATATATTACAGCTTCCTTCTGACAGTGCAATTTCAAGGTGCATCTAAAACTTGCTGAATACAATGCTTGACAGAAAACTATACATGATTTAAGGCAGGAACTAAACATCTGAATTCTTTATTAAGTTACAGGGCTTTGCTATAATTGTTAAGTTGATATGTTATACTTTCCGATCGAGTGACGTAATGTGTAACATAATATTCAAAGCTCGAAACACGATCTACACTTTTTTTTGGAGTGATTTTAGAAGTATATAAGCGCGCAATCGATTAAAAATATAGATTAAAAGGCTTGTCCAATTACGTTTTGCACCAGTATGCAGCAAAACATATAAAATCAGCTATGCCTTAAAAATCGCCACGGTCTACACACAAAAATCGTATTTTCATGAATACTAATGAGCTATGATCTATTATATTCAAAGAGCTACTTTTCATATGTAGACCGTGGTAACTTTTTATTTCTCTGCTGTGTAAATTACGAAAACATTTTAAAAACAAGTATAATATGTATAGGTAGTTCTCTAAGAAGAAATCGTTACATTTCAATGCAGCAATTGTGTATAATTCAAGTCCGAAGTTATTGTAGACCGTGCTGGCGTGCTAGTTGGCGAACAGTATTGAAAAGTGTAAGGCATTATTTCATTATTTGACAAACGCCAATTGTAATATAATATTTACAAGTATTGTATGTATTTAATGGCTGTAGTTGGGTCGAGGTCGCGTACAAGTTTATGATAGACACTTATCTTTGGAAATACTAAGAATCCTCAATGTCAAATTATATTGCCTTTCAAATGGCAAAAAAGGTTAACATGGTATATTTCATTTTGAGTACTGAAGCTTTTCCAGTTTGATATTGCAAGGTTCTTGTCATTGGCGAGTAATATATTAGGGCTGTGTATAAAAATATAGGCTGTTCAAAACTACAAGGGTCGTTAAAATCAGTAAATATGCAAAAATACAATAATTTATTCCATGGAATAAGGTAATTGCTACATAGCTTGAGTCTTGAGACGTTCTGGAATCATACTGAATCTCCGTAAATATGACACTGAATATTTTCTACACCGTCAATTTCTCTCCTGTTAAAGCCTAAATGCGCTCCTTGGCTATGTATCTGAACAGTAAAGTCGGTGTACCTTTCATGTATAAGATTGAGAAAAAGTTATGCTCGCACCTATTCAGTATAGTTGGTTTTACGCACGCTTTGCAAAATTAGCTTATATTTACAACATCCGGAAGTGACGTAATTGCTAATAGTGACGTCATCAGCGATCAAACTGTATAACAAAAACTTAGAATACATAGGTATGCGTTATAGTCTCATCAGACATGTCAAATGTTAAATAACAAGTGATAAAACAGCGTTCCTCCATGCCCATCATTTTTCAGACAATCCTGGACAAAACGTTGTGGACAACCCACAGAATTTGGCCTCGAATTGTGTTTTTCTAAATAATTATCCCCCCGCTCCCCCAAGCCAATGTTGAATGGGATTTTTCATCAAATACGAAGTGTGGTTAAGTCGGATATGCAACATTGAAGGGAGGGAGTGGGGGATGTGCAAGTAAATTCAAGTTTTAGGTGTTTGTTATGATTTTTGCAAAAGTGGATTAAGTGTCCACATGAGTTTTGGCCCGGATTGTAGGAATAGGCAACGCAACATAATTTGGTTCAACCCACCATTTAGTAAGAGTGTTAACACGAACATAGGACGGGAATTCTTAAGCTTAATTGACAAACACTTCCCGCTACAGCACAAACTACACAAGATTTTTAGCAGAAACACTTTAAAAGTAAGCTACAGTTGCATGAACAACGTTAAGTCTATAATCACCAAACACAACGCACATATAATTAGGAACAGTCAATCACAGAATACGGAAACTGACAACTGTAACTGCGACAACAAAAACACTTGCCCACTACCGAAACAATGCATGACCAACAACATTATTTACAAAGCAACAGTCACAACGAACAACACGAACGACACTAAACACTACATTGGTATGACAGCGACTACATTTAAGGAACGTTACGCTAACCACACTTCATCTTTTCGTCATAAAAAAGACTCAAACAAAACGGAACTTTCGAAACATATTTGGAAATTAAAAGAAAATAATCAGGATTATACCATCAAATGGTCAATTTTAAAACACGCTATTTCGTACACAGGGGGATCAAAACGCTGCAATTTATGTTTGGAAGAAAAATTTTGCATTTTGAAAGACATAAACAAAGACAATTTACTCAATAAAAGAAGCGAAATTTTCGGCAAATGTCGTCACAAAAACCGGTTTCGAGTAAACAAGGTCGTTAACAAAACCTAATGACCCATGCATGCATTGTTTCAACTAAGCATTGTTTCGCCTACACGCATTCCGCACATTCTTTCGATAGCATAAAAGCAACCTACAATTTCGAAATCATTCACCACCTGATGATTCCTATACGGATGAAACAGACTGTTGTGGTTTTTTGAGGTAAAACGAAAAACTATATTACGCTCTATCTATATGGTATTGAGCACTGTTTGTGTTTCGTAAAACAAAATCTTAAGCTATATATATATATATATATATATATATATATATATATATATATATATATATATATATATATATATATATATATATATATATATATAATTTCGCTTACCCCAAAATTCCGCAACAGTCTATTTCATCAGTAAAGAATCTTCAGGCGGTACCGCCTGATGATTCTTTACTGATGAAACAGACTGTTGCGGAATTTTGAGGTAAGCGAAATTCTACATTTGCTCTATTTTTATAGACTGCGAGCAATCTAATGAAATGCATATCTAATGAAATTTGATCTAATTAATTCAAGGCAATTCGGTTTTAGGTCACTGCATTCAACTGTAATTGCATTACTGGGTTTTAACTAACCAGTGGTATTATAATATTGATAGAGGTATGATCAATGGTGTCTTATTTTTAGATTTAAAAAAGGCTTTTGACACTGTTGATCATAATATATTATTAACCAAATTAAGTTTTCTTGGAATCTGTGATAAAACATTACATTGGTTTAAATCATATTTTACTGATAGAACTCAACAATGTTATGTTAATGATTATTTATCTGGTAAAGTGCAGCTCAAAACTGCAACCTCGTTCCCAGGCTCTTTGCTCTTGTGAAGCAGTGGTTTTTGGCAATTGCATTTTTTTTTCGTCGGTGGTTTTAGCTCGGTGGGATAGCTTGGATTTATTTTCGTCGCCAAAAACCAAGTGAATGCCCTATGTCAAAAAATTGTCTAGCAAAATCTGTTATCTACCAAGCCACAGTAAAAACATCTGACAAGCGGCCCACTCAAACATATGTTGGACTAACAGAAAATGAATTCAAAACTCGATACATGCACCAATCACAAAGCTTCATTTAATAATTATGAGAAGCGTAATTCTACTGAATTAAGTAAATACATCTGGAATCTTAAGAACAATAATATTAGTTACTCTATCAGATGGAAAATTTTAAAACGCGCTAAATCTTACAGTAATGCATCCAAGAGATGTAACTTGTGTATCTGGGAGAAGTATTTCATTATTTGTAAACCGGACATTGCAACACTTAATCGTCGCAACGAACTTGTCTCCACGTGTAGACACGCTAATAAATTTCTACTTAAAAACTTTATAACTTGATAATAATATTTTCGTGACACTACTTGAGGTGTTAATTGATTTGTAATTAGATAAGCGTCCTTTATACCATCTGTACATATTTAAAAAGTTCGTTAAGAAGCTGTAGGTCAAACATAGGCTATATTTTATCTGAAGAGTGCCACGTTATTTACGTGGTACGAAACTGTATAGTAATAAATATGCCAAACGTAACAAAGCTTGCTAAGTTTTTGTGTCTTTCTATTATGCTCTGGTTATCCATTGAGCACTCTATCACTGGTTTTTATAACCCTACACAAACTATTTTATATATATATATATATATATATATATATATATATATATATATATATATATATATATATATATATATATATATATATATATATATATATATACCTGTTTGATTATTCTTTACAGATGTAGATGAATGTTCCTCAAGATTGACCAGTAACTGCGGCATGAATTCCCAATGTATTAACGCTATTGGGAGTTTTTCATGCAGATGTAATCATGGTTATACCGGAAATGGCTTGACATGCACTGGTATGTGACCATATGCAATGTTGTTATTACATGGAACTCAATACTGCAACCATTTCCTTCACTCTTTTAAGATATTGATGAATGTTCTCTATCTGTTGACAACTGTCACCAAAACTCAAGATGCACCAATATTGATGGATCTTTTCTCTGCAGTTGTAATAATGGATTTTCTTGGAATGGAACGGTTTGCGAGGGTAAAGAATTGCAATATAACACCTAAATAGTCAAATTTGCATTGTTGTAATTAAGAAGCCAACAGTCTAGAATTCCTATGGTATATATGACCTTCCTTGGGAAAACATACGTTAACGGTTTTGAAAAACGTTCTGAAATATCGTTCGTTATCCGTTCGTTATCCGTTTAAACGCTTTAGCTTTCCGTTGAAACGATATTTGAGATCGTTCAGACTTCTTAATGGACCGTTCGAACGGTTGGACAAAAACGTTTGAAAAATGCTGCTAAATCGTTCGAACGACTGGCACAAAACGTTCAAATACGTTCATGAAGCCGTTTAAATGCCTTACAGAACGTCTTTACAATGTTTATAAGCTGGCTTTGTAGGCATTTAAAAGTTTATCTGAAACCGCTTGTCTTGTAGGATTTACAAAAAAAACACACTATTATAGTATTACAGACAGCAGTATAATATAAGTTCGCCACCCCTCACAATATTAAATATTCTTTATTAGAGCAGCGTCGAAACTGCTGCGGTGAAATACTGCAACAATAAAATTGAGCAAAAGGTTTCTCGAATGTTAAAAGGTTGCTTAAATCCGCGAGCTTGCCGTTTCCGTCTTTTAATAGCATCAGCTTAGTGTCAGCTAATTCACTTTAATAAGTTTTATTATTATTCTGGCCGAATAACTAAGAGTCGTTATGGTACAAATACAATTGTATCAAAACAAACATATAATATTGATCTTAATAATATACCTGCATGCCTCACCAGTTTAGACAGCGAATTTTGCCTATATGTGCCGAATATAATACAACGATTGAAAGCGGCAGTAGATCGGCGTCTAATTGCCTAAATCAATTAATTAATACTCGCAAGGTTTGAATAACTACGTGCGACACGGCACAAATTTCGCTAAATCATGTCACATTGTCCAGGAAAGACTCGACATCAGTTTAAACGACGCGCTTTTCATGCACCGAAGTTAATGCATTTTAACAGTTTCACGCAACTCGTCGTAATACATTACCAGCAATGAAATAACATATCACATTTCCAACATAGTGCATGTATATATATATATATATATATATATATATATATATATATATATATATATATATATATATATATATATATATATATATATATATATATATATTAAAGTAAAAATATATATCTAGCTATGTAAAAAACGTAATCACGTTTATAAAAAGTTTTTACAAGACGTTTCGATCAGAAACCTCCGATCTTCGTCAGTTGATATTAAAAACTAAGAAGCCAATAAACAGGCCTCTATTTATACGGTTCGTTAGCTATTAATTTGGATGCATCAGTGACCCATAAACGTCTGGAATGTCAATATGGTCATTGCCAGAACTTTTGTCCACTTGGGAATACCAAGCCTCAAGGAACAATCGTTTGCGATAATTTTTCTCTCTACTAACTATTTCGGCGTTTTCAAATATATATATATATATATATATATGTATTTTTTGTACGACATTTGTAGAAAGTCCAGCACTGAATTTGCAACAACGCGGGTATAGCCAGAGTAATAACACGTGCATACATGCACGGTGCATGTTGCCAGACGGCAAATGAGCCGGTATTAATTATTCAACTTAGTTTGATGGGAATCGGCATATTAATACCTGCATGACTGGCACCCATAAACTTATAATTATAATATTAACAAATTCGTGTTGTATAATGTGCACAGATGGACTTCATCAGGTCGTTTAAAACAGTACAGCAGAGTTCTATATAGAGAAGAGTTTTTTAAACGCTGCCCTATGCATGCATGCAACGGCTTCCAAAACTAGCGTATGAGAAAATTAGAAAAATATATAGGGAGAGTTTATAATTATTTGATTAAATAATAACTAGGTATGCATATATAGTTGAGTAAAATTAATGGAGTAGCATGCATGTATGATATACTGTCAGATATAGTATCACATTGTAATGGTTTTATCCGAACGGCAACGACGCAAACTGTACTCGAAGACCATGGCCGCGTGCGAGGCACTCTCCGTTTCAATTAAATTTACACACAACACTATTCGCCGATTATTTTCTTATGCGAATACTACGATTGTTACTTTGATTCACAGCTGGTATTCTCCTGTCACCAACCGAAACCGATATTGTTTCACTTTCAGTGTCAAAAAATGTTACAGCCAGCTACTGGCTATTTATTAGCTTGATCTGATCCACTTATCTGCATAGGGAAAACGTCCAAGTTGATATTAACCCTGGTCTCTGAGGCCTTTTAATTTAACTGCTAGCTTTATTGAACTATTTCACAAAATGGCCGATTTTATAAAAGATGCGGGAATCAGCTACAACATAAAGAATAATAAAGCACAGTTAGTCAATCATGCAATTTTTCCTGTTAATTAAACTATTCATGCATTTATTCCCGGCGAGTTTTAGAAGGTTCTCTTGCAGCGTGTGCTTACATGTGTAAAATGGGATGTTTCAGGATAGAATATTATCACATTTTTGGCGTTTCAAACACTTTTTATAATTATTTAATTGACATGGCTAATAGAAATTTTGTGCCTTCCGTCTTTCGGGAGCTATTGTGCTATAATATCTGATATAAGCAGGTGTTATAAGTACAACAACTGTCATAACTCTTTAATTATCGCGAGGAATCTCAAAGATATAAAGAATTATTCCGATAGGCGATACCCTAATTTTCTATTCAACTAGTCGCATCCAGCCCTGCTGTCGAGTGCATGGACATTACTCGGTTAACATATCGATTTTTCCTTCAAATCAAATCAAATCAAATAAACTTTATTTCATCCAGAGTAGTCACGACAGTTCAGAAGAACTACATGGTATCAACGTGAGCTAGCCCTGAATACTAACTAATTACTAAATAAATTTAAATTTTGTTTCTTTGAGATTATATGAAGATTTTACAAAATATAATATAATAAATAATCGTACAGTTTACAATAATTAATTATAGAATCTATGCTAGAAAGATCATATTATGGATTTCTAAAGTGCTCTATGACTCTCTACCTAAAGTTTATGAAAATATTTTCTTCCCGAATATACGAAAAGCAAACGGTTAAAAAATTGTGGGTCTCTAGCATAAAAGCCCTTACTCCTAAATACCAGTTTAACTTTAAGTATATCACATTTATGCGCGCAGTTTTTCGTTATTCTGCAAGGATTTGATAAGTCGGATGATATTTTCGTAAGAAAGGTGGAACTCTGATTGTTAACTTAAAAACTAAAATGGCAGTATGCATTTTTCTGCGGGAAATTAGCGATGTTTAGTTCGTATGACTGATACATGTCTATGATTTTTTCTGCTCTTGTTTGTAGTTTTTTTCTAGTTTGACTAGTTTGTGTTAGTGCTGTGTCGTTGAGAGTGTCCCAAACAACGTCACAGTAGTCAAAGACCGGCAGTACCATATTATATAGCCGTATAGACTTTATTAATAGCAGCATATAACTAGTTAGGAACGGCTGACTTCCGGTCATACTGACCTAACCGTTTTCCTACTTTCATCTTCAGGCGACTATTTACATGTTCAATAAAATTAATGATAAACCTCGTTCTAAGTAGACACCGAGATGTCACATTTTTCTTGCAGTTCAATTCTTAGATCATCGTTCTGCAGTGAAAAGCGTGCAAATAGTGTTCCAAACAGAACAGATTTCGTTTTACCTTATGGATATGCATATGTAGCATATTATCATAAACCTTATTAATTTATTAATTTAAACCACATATCTACCTTTCGCCAAATCATCAGGCACTGACGCACTGTCCCTGTAGTGTTGAATTTTGCATACTTCAGCACCCTCGCGGAATATCGCGGTATCATCAGCGTACATTCATAGGATCTCAGAGTTCGATGGAACAGATGGAAGGTACTTAACCCACCTTTTCCGATATTTTCAGGTTATAGCTTTCGTGTCGTGCAGCGTGATAAGAAACACTTGCATTACATGTCACAAAAAGTGACATTAATTAGATTATTTTAATTACCTTTTCAATCAAGCAACAAATATTACCTTGCAAAGCTCAAGTTGCGCCAATGGGCAATGGATAGCGTGCATATATAATAATGAAGAGGGAAAACAGCGTCAAGTTAAAAAAGACGTGGATTTATTTCATGGGATTAGCTATGTATGTTCTTAGGACCTAAAATGCATTTATGTATCTTAAAAGATATAGGACGACATCACAAGAGAGAAGACGTCGTAAGGTTAGCGACTTAGCGTAGTCCTGGTGGTCATGAACTAGTTATGCCGATTAAACAATTATAACTTATTTCTCATTTCTTTAAAGAAAGTAAAATAGGAGACCACTAGGAAAAGTTGTGAGTGTGTTAACGTATTCCAAGCTATCTTTGCAGGGGGGGGGACAGCCTTATATATTAATAGTTGTGTATGCTAAAGGGTAATGACGTTTTAAATAGCGATGTTGTGATTGCGCGAAAACATAAAAGGGAATTGGTCTTCTTGATTAGGCTTGTAAAAAGATGTACTATAAATATAACAAGTAAATTAAGGATATCAGCTAGCTTACTTGTAAAACGAAGTCGGTACTTCGTGCTTAATTGAAGCCTTAATTGGCATATACACAGTATGAGCGTCTTTTTGTTGGTCCATGAATGTCCATGAATGATATAAGTGACCGTGATATGATGACTTTATACATTCACAGGATTTTGTACATTTTAAGGAAAACATTTAAGTGTGCATTTTAAGGAGTGCATTTTAAGGAGTGCATTTTAAGGAGTGCATTTTAAGGAGTGCATTTTAAGGAGTGCATTTTAAGGAGTGCATTTTAAGGAGTGCATTCAGATTTTTCAGTACCAATATATCATATCGTCATTATTATTATCTGCATTCTGCAATATACCTTACAATTACTGCGTGCTGTGTTTTATATTTGCCGTTCAAACTGTTTTATAGTTGGTTTAATTTAAGTAGGTCTGTAGATACTTGACCTTTTACTATTATGCTATTAAATCCATTGTGACCGCATTAGTTCAGTCATTATGGAAAATATTATAGTGACAATAATTTAACAATCAGCCCCCTGAATTTTAGACCTTCCGTGTTTTACAGGCTATAGTAAAGAGGAAATTACCGATGCGTAAATTAAGCATGCAGTGGACGACCGATTTTTGACAGAAATGTGTCCACAAATACCACAATATCAAACAAGTCATACTGAGCCCGTCTGAGCCACGGCATACTTCGAAACCCGGACCGGACTCGGACTCTCAGAAAATCCGGACTCGAGAAAAACCCGGACCCGGACTCGAATAAAATCCGGACTCGTGTTTAAGAAAACCCGGACTTGACTTTTGAAAACCCGGACTCGAAATAGAAAAAACCGAATTCAAAACAAGGACTCTGTGTACGAGAATGTAAAGGTTTTTTGGAAAGGTTTAATAGTCAACATGATGAACGATGATCTCTTTATAACAATAATGATGTATATATCTTTAAATAAATTTCTAGAGTGCTGTTGCACTATCTGGCGTAATGCTGATAAAGAATCTGAGTTACATCGGTAATATTAAATTTGCGGATTTGTTCTCTCGCGCGGGTGTCCCTATCTCTTCCCGCTTTCTATATATAGATATGGATAGAATACTTTATTTGAAAAGCAATAAGCTTGGTTTCGAAAGGTGTAGATCACTTTCTTTTCTAGTGACTCAGTGTTATGTGTTATGTGAGGATACTAATCAGTAATCATACTATGATTCCTCACAAAATAATCACGGCTAAATAGTATATACCTGGCGGAACGAATCATTTAGGCACTTGAACACCAAAATGCATTTATGTATACTTGCGCGAGTAGCTGAATCTACCCTAAACCTATATTAATAACTAAAATCTGTCTCAGCAGTCAAGAATGTCTTGTCTGGAAACCATCTCGATACATGGGGTAAGGATAAAACGCGGATACGGACGGACGGACGGATGGCGGACGGACGGACGGATGGCGGACGGACGGATGGCGGACGGACGGACGGATGGCGGACGGACGGGGGGGACAAGCGGATGGACGGGGGGGGATCAAATCCGCGTTTTTTAGGAAATGTAATTAAGACTATTATTAATCGTAATAAATTGTCGAAAAAATGATAAAATATTAAATTGTGGAAATGCGGGGTTTTTCGAACCTTTGTAACGCTGAAAATTCTAATTAAATACGTTAGACATCTGCTTAAACTCGGGTCCAATTTCATTTGCGCAAATATCGCGTAATCGAGTGAGTATTTGAACGCGATAAAACAACTCGTACGAAGAAATATTAATACATAAGGTTTACTAACGTACTTGCCAATGTCGTATTTTAACAAAAGTCCAACTGTTTCGTCGGATGTAATCGAGGCGCATTCTTTCTCAATCTGATTAAATTATAAATGTAAACAATGCTAAAGTTGAGAGAAATACCCATTACTGTGACCGCACGATTCCGATATAAACCCGCTTTGCCGATGTCAAATGTCCAATTAATTAATATATATGATTTGGTATTAAACGAAACCAGTAGTTTACAGGCTGTTTACAAACGCTAGGTTACATTAGTTTTTATCTGTACTTCCGCTTAAAAAGGTCAATTTTAAAACAGGGATTGTCTACATCAGCGACATGCATATAATCCCCAAATGCCGAGTCTTATTAAGATGAATTCTTATGAAAATTGCTCTTGCAAAGCACAAAGCTTGCGAAGTACAGGACAATGTGACAATGTCCACTTTGTATATTTGCGCACGGCTATTTAAGGTAATACGATATAGCTTTTGTCAGCATAGACTTTGACATGAAACTTCCTTTCGATCTTTAACTGCCACAGCACGGTTGTGTTTGTGAGGCAAGCGAAGCCAAATGTCTTTTTTTGGCAGTTTGGGGAAAACAAGCCAACCTACTCGCGAAACTGTTGATACGTCAGGATTGCCCAACTATTCGTATAGTTCTTTACTTGAAAAAGACGAAATTGGGGAAGGTTGTTTCGCGGTTGTTTTTACCGCGAAGCCGCCGGACAATGGAGCTAAGATTGTTGTGAAGAAGCTATTAGCGTCTGACAATGAAGCTAGGAAGTCGCTGGTTAAAGAAGCACGACTTCTTAGCAAGTTGCAACACCCGAATGTTGTCAGGTTTGAAGGAGTTTGTCTGGACAAGTACGCTGTGTTGCTTGAATATGTGTATTTTGATTTTACGCCAATGGGAAACGACGGCATCACTGTGCATAGCTTAGCCAATTTCTTAGCAGTTTGCGAACAATCAGATTGCCATGGCATGCATTGCTCGATATTTATTCATTCTTCCTTGGACGTCGCGTTGGGTTTGAAGTATCTGCACGAGAAAGGGATTGCCCACCGTGACCTGAAACCTGAAAATATATTGGTGTCTAACCACCATTACAATCGTCTCACAGATACACGAGCAGTCGAATGCATGGCTTCCATTAAGCCACTCATATGTAAGCTGACCGACTTTGGTGAAAGTCGATCAAAAGACATCCACACCGAGCAAATCCTAAAATCGAAGACCGCACGGGTAAACCGAGGTGAGACCCCTTAATTTAATAACAATGTTTGAATCTTGTCGATCTAAAGGCCATGTTACAGGCCAATGGAATTAAATTAAGGTATCAGTTTACCAACACCCGCCCGCGTCTACTTTTGACAGCTGCGTGAAATTTTCATTATTTTATATTTTCTCATTATTTCCATTTCCCCCAATCTTTATAGTGTTTGATAAAGCTATTTTATGCAATACATCAAAATTCACTTAACAGATGCATTCGGAATTGGTTTGAAATAAGACCACTACAAGACCACACTTTGTAGAAATAAAAAACCCCGGGAAATTGGTTTGTGATGGGTGTCCGTCTTTTGCATCTACTAAGTTATGTGCGCATGCGGTCGCAGCATTGGAGAAAGCTGGCGTGCTGGAAAATTATGTTAAATGGTTCACCAAGAATGGTCCAACAACAACGAACTTAACATCACTAATAACGTACGATAGCAGTAAGGATACTGGGAAAAAGTTAACCAAAGCATCTACAGCAAGACGAAAAGGAGGCAGAGGTGATAAATCGAAATTTAGTAAGTATACAAAGTTTGAAGACGTTTACATGAATAGCCTTCGAATAACAAGCTTTCAAAAATCGCGATATTTACTGTGAAATGTATTGTAATTTCGTTTTTGGGACGCGCGTTCCAAAAACAATCTTTTAATCAGCAATTTCAAAATTTTCGAAAGCTTATTATTCGAAGGGTATTCATGTAAACTTCTTCAAACTTTGTACACTTACTAATTTTAAGGTGGTCTTTTTAGTTAGTTACTTGGTTCATTTCTTAATTTGGGCACTTTTTAACACTCGTCCCCAGTCCTCCCATCAACTTTGGAATGGCTAATGTAAGCTGACCGTCCCGTCCGTCCACCGCACGTCCAACAGGAAGTTTCATGAAAAGTATAATTATATCGTATTACCTTTGACACAGCGCGAACAGCAAATAGCCGTGCGCTAGTATACAAACTATTACAAAGTGGACATTGTTTTGTACTTCGCAAGCTTTGTGCTTTGCAAGAGCAATTTATTCATTAGAATTCATCTTAAAAAGACTAGGCATTTGGGGTTTATATGCACGTCGCTGATGTACCTTTTTAAGCGGAAGTACAGATAAAAACTAATATAACCTAGCGTTTGTAAACAACCTGCAAACTACTGGTTTCGTATATACTTGGACATTTGACATCGACAAAGCCTGTCTATACCGGAATCGTGTCACTGTAATGAGTATTTCTCTCAACTTTAGTATTGTTTACAATTATAATCAGATTGAGAATGAATGCGCCTCGATTACATCCTACGAAATAGTTGGAGCTTTGTTTATATACGACATTGGCAAGTAAGTTAGTAATCCTTATGTATTAATATTTCCTAGTACGAGTTGTTTTATCGCGTTCAAATACTCACTCGATTATTTGCGCAAATGAAATTGGACGCAAGTTTGAGCAGATGTCCAACGTATTTAATTAGATTTTTCAGCGTTACAAAGGTTCGAAAAACCCCGCATTTCCACAATTTAATATTTTATCATTTTTTCGACAACTTATTACGATTAATAATAGTCTTAATTACATTTCCTAAAAAACGCGGATTTGATCCCCCCCGTCCATCCGCTTGTCCCCCGTCCGTCCGTCCGTCCGTCCGTCCGTCCGCCATCCGTCCGTCCGTCCGTATCCGCGTTTTATCCTTACCCAGCGAATTTCATTGGCTATCTTAAAATAGCCCATGCGTTTCCTGCTCAAACAATGCCTGGGTAATTCGATATTTTCGGCAATCGTTGCCGAAAGTTCAAGCATTTCAACTTTCCGCAACGATTGCCAAGAATATCGGGTTGCAATTGCGTTACCGCGCCAGATATGTTACACGGGCAATTTCATGATTCGCGCGAGTAACGCAATGAAATTTAACCCGTTGCGTTGCCGGCGCGAGAAAAAAATCGCACGTGTAACTGGACCTTTAGTCTGTCGTACATCATGCATTTTAATTAAACACGAATGCACATCGCGTGTTTTTCGGACTGACCGCGTTGATATAAATGTATGGAGATTATGTATGCATAGATATTGTACTGATATAAGTATGCGTTATAAACCGAGAATATAACTTATATATTTAACCCTTAACCCAGGGGCAAATATAGGACTATATCTCAAGTTCGCATTTGAAGTTCTTGGTTGTTGAAGAGGTTTTCGAACAAGGTTTCGTCAATTTCAAAGACTTTCGGTCGAGATTTTTCGAGTTTTGTAGACATTAATAATCTAATTATTTATTCACGGGTTATAACCTGTATACATCCCGCGGTGCATCAAAGAAAACCGACTCAACTAGTAAATAATAGGCCATATAGTCGGACACCCTGTGAGAGGCAGTGATATATAGGTTACGTTTACACTATACCAGATAGCTTTCCGTGGCGGCGCGAAAAAGCACCTGTCCGATACGCAATGTACAACTTTCAGAAACTGAGCGAAACAACATCTCTCCGTTGCAATAATTCCTCTGAAATAGCGTTCTTAAAAGGCACGGATAAAGATATGTTTTTCACGTCGCTACGGAAAGCTATGCGGTACAAGTGTAAACGTAACCATGTATAGTCAACACAGAGAAGTCGGATACTCCTATATAGTGCGCTATACTCCTATATAGTCAAAATCGTGATTTGTGAGTTTTTATTTTTATCCATTATATACTTCTATAATTTTTACGCTCTATTAAAAACAGTCTAGTTGAACCTCCTGGTTAACCTAGAGATAGCCCTATTTGGGTTAACTTAATATTCCTGATCAATTTTCCTGGTTATTTTAACCTTTTTCCTGATTGCCTAGTTAATTTAACCAAGGACTACTTGGCTAAATTAACCAGACTATGTTAGGTGGATAAATTGCCAGGAGGCCCTGGCTATAGGGTTATTCAGTTTAGGCTAACCAGCAAAATTTCCACCAGAGTGTAAGATTTAATAAAACTATACGACCAAAAACCTTTGTCGAGGATTGTAGTTTAGCAGAGGGGGATTTTAGTGGTTGTTACTGCTGTAACTAATTGTAACTAAGTTAGTTACAATTAGTTACAGCAGTGGATCTCATTGACTAGAGAACGTGTCATGTTCATGATTAGTCCAGTCCCAGACCCTATTCTCGCCACACGGCGCGGCGGAGAAGGAGGGTCCAGAAGAATTTGCATGCGCATGCGTCAACTTGTCCAATCAAAACGGTTGCGATTGACTTCCGGGAGAAGGGAAAACCCTTACACCTGTTAACCGCGCGCGCAAAACGTAAACAACTCAGAGAAATAAAAAATGTCAGGTGAAGTTCGATGTCGAATATGCAATGGAGTCTGTCCGCCCGCTAGGAGATATGTACTTTACAATGCAGAAAATGATTATACATCAACAGCGATGCTGTTTTTCAAGGCATATGGTCTGTCTATTAGACGAGACAAGCCTGGATTGTCTCGCCAATGTTGTCGAAATTGCCGAAATAATGCGAATAGGGCCGTCGAGAAAATTAAAAGTTATAAGGAAAATATTAGTCCTCGAGGGAAAAGAAAAACAATACCATCCTCGCCAAATTCGATTAGATCTCCACCATCGAAAACATCGAGACCTAACGAAAGAAATTGTAGATTTTCAGCCAGATCATTGCAGTTTTCCAACGACAAAGCACAGGTACGACGACGTTATTTAAATTTTATTATAAAAAGACCAGTCTTTTGCCGAAGAAATATGCAACTATGTATATACTAACTGAAATCGGTGTTTACTAAATATTGCTGGTATGATATCCCAATATTGTCCGAGTGAGACTGTTTAAAAATACTTTATTTGTTATGTCTGTTATAGCTAGAAAGTTAAACTTGTCAAATTACACGTACGATAATTGCAATTTTGCATCGCTGTAACAAATAAGAGTTATTGTGACAAATATTGTATTGTGACAAAAGATAGGGTAATTAAATAAATTTCTATTTGATACGCAAAAATAGACAAGCTTTCTTTTACTGCAAACACTTTAATTTTATATAAATATAATGTGGTCGTCATAAAGTGCTTTACTCCTGGTCTTGCAGCCTTGGGTGTGTTAATTATTGTAATTTTTGCACTAATATTTTAACACAAAATTAGGACGAATAATCCATAAACTTATTACAGACAATTCACGCCATTAAACCAAAAATATGAAGAAGTAGTATACATTGTAGAGGAGATAACCGAACGTATTTACTGTGTAGTTTCATCATCTTGTGTTTCTTTATATGACTTCGAGGGTGTAATTATCTAAATGTTTGTTATCATGTTCATTTAGCCATCCCATTCGCAAACACGACATCAAGTGTGAGCACGACAACATATCTTTCCTCACCCTGTCAAACATTTACTACAGTTTAAAATAAATCAAGTGAGTTCAGAGTAGGTTACTGTATAAAGTTACTTATTTGCAAGGCTAATTATATAACGTGATGAACCAAAGTGTAAAAAAAATTTGCCCTATCCAATCGTTGGATATCTCGCCACATTTTCAATAATTTCAATAATCCTTTAAAACTTAGTATAAACATATGACAATTAGCCAAATTCTCTTGCAATAGAATGAGGCTCTGTAGTCAAGGGAAAGCACTTTGGCTAATTTATTTATTAAATTATTAAAATATCTAGCATAGACCTACCATTGTAGTACACAATGTGCCTCATCAATTGCCACACAAACAATATGCTCTTTCAGTTCCCTCAGAGTCTCCCTTACAGTCAAACTGGTAAATGCCTCAGGGGATAACAAAGCGATTTTGATGTTCGATTTTCCACGTCGAAGGTCCTCAACTTGTCGGTCTTTAAGATCGGTGAGCTTGACGCTATGTATTCCTCGTTCGGCCATTTTAGCCATCTGATCATCCATGAGGGAAATTAGTGGTGAAATCAAAACGACGATAGATGAACGGCAATCGTTGTTTGGTGACGATCGCAGAGCATCGCAAACATATGGAAAGAGCGTGTAAATCAGCGACTTTCCGAAACCAGTTCTCAGATGAACGAATACATCTTTACCGCGACACAGGTAATAGATCGCTTGCAATTGCTCAAACTTCGGCAAAAAATTATATTTACACATTTCCATGACAAACTTAACGGCTTCAACAAATTCTCTGCCAAAAATATGAAGAAACTTGTTCTCAATCAGCGCTGCAAGAGTATCAGAACTTTCCTTTGACATTGCGGATTTTCCCCACAGTAAACAGAGCTTAGCGACCTGGCGACCTCCACATATGTGTGGTGGTAGTTGACGCATGCGCATGCAAATTCTTCTGGACCCTCCTTCTCCGCCGCGCCGTGTGGCGAGAATAGGGTCTGGGACTGGACTAAGGGACTACCGACTGAAATGGAACCCAAACAACAGAGGTCTAATCTGGAGAGAATCAAGGTACCACAATTTTCTGGAAACATTAAAAATTATCGAACATGGAAAAGAATTTTCGAGGACACTATGAAGAGAAATTATGAAAATGAAGGAAGTCAACTTGCAAGATTGATTGAAGCTATCCAACCCCCCCCCCCCCTGAGATATGAAATTGAATGTTTTACTACAACTAAAGCGATACGGGAATTTCTCGACAAGTTATTTGGAGACGACAAAGAGTTGATTAAAATTTTAATGAATGATATCAAAACAATGAAACCCTTGAAGGTCAAAGATGCAAAGTCGATTCGGAATTTGGTCGCAACAGTTCGTGGGTTTATTCTCAGAATGGAGGATGTTGGAGCATCTGACGAAGCCAAAAGTAGATATGTGTTTGCTGATATTCTGGCGAAATTGACGGTAGAAGATCAAAGAGCTTACGCACGGAGTATGATTGATACAAAGAAGATTGAAAGCCTGCATACCTTGTTGGAATACCTAGAAGAAGAGGCAAAAATAATGGCAAGTAGTCAATCGGATCAACGCTCTTCAAAAATTGGGATTTATCCAGTTAATGTGGACGGTGGTTACAATGGTGCCCCTGGTTGTGGTTTGGGTTGTTCCCAACAACATGGTTTAGGTTATTGTCCAGCATTTAAGAAGATGAAAGTGAAGGAAAAGTGGGAAGTGGTGATTCAGTCCAAGAGATGTAAAAAATGTCTGCGAACTGGACACCGACACCAACAGTGTTCGCGAAAGGCATGTGATATCAAAAGTTGTGGAAGACCACATCATTACCTATTGCATAAAGATCCAAAACAAGTGGACAATGGCAATCTGAACCCTGATGCACAACCATTCCAACCAGATCAGGAGGAAGCTACAGGCACGGGAAAGTCCAATCAGATTGGTGCTATTTCAGCTGGTAATGCAGGAACTGCAAATGTACCAACTCAAAAGGTCAAAGTGCACAGTGCCAATGGGAACTCTATTGAGGGACTTGCCATGGTTGATAGTGGTTCTAATAAGAGTCTCATTCGGAAAAAGTTTGCGGACAAGCTCGGTTTGGTCGGAGAATCAAAAAAGATGAAGATGTATGTTGCAGGCGGTGGAATTAGAGTTAAAGATTCTGCTGAGTTTGATTTAAAGATATCGCCCTGTTATGATGAAGATATTGTATTCAATGTGAGAGCTTATTCAGTCAAGCAACCGTGCTAAGCAGCCAAAACTATTTCAAAGAAAGCGGTAGTCAGATTTCCTCACCTTGTTCGAATTGTAGAAGATCTACATTTAAATGGCGGTCCAGTGCACATTCTATTGGGAACAGATCTACCGGAAGCCCATCGTGATTTTAAAGTTCTGGCGGGTAACCCTGGTGAACCGATTGCAAAGAAGAACATCTTTGGTTGGTCAGTTCTTGGTAATCTTGAAGAGAATAGTACACCTGGAATTTTTGCTGTCGAAACCATTGGCGACATAACAAAGGACCAGGACATAAAGAAATTAACTTTCCAAGATCAATTAAGAATCAAACCAACTGGTTACTGTATATGCTCTGAGAAAGAAATGCGAGAATGTGCATTCATTCGACATGTTCGGGAGTCTACTAGAGTTTTGGATGATTGTAGAATTGAAGTAAGAATGCCTTGGAAACCAGAACATACCAATCTACCTAACAACCGGTCTGTCGCGTTCGAACGAATGGTGTCGAAAGAAAGGCAGCTGGTAAAGAAAGGAAAGTTGGAGGCGTTTAACAAGGAAGTAAAAGCTTTGGTTGACAGAGAAGTGGTCATTAAGCTGAAACAAGAGAAGGTAAACCCAGAGGAGCTGGCTTGGTCTCTACCGATTGGAGAAGTGGAAAGTCGGGCGGCCATAGGCGTACGGGCACATTATTTTTTGGTGGGGGGCTGGGCTGAATTTGTCCGAATGACATGACGTCATAGATTTCGTGACGTCATCATAAAATTATATAATCTAAGACGACTACAAATGAAAGGCTTTTCTTTGAAGATTGATATAAAAAGAAATATGTCGTCCCTAGCCATTTCAATTATAAGCTAAATATATGGCATTACGATTCACAAAGAAAGAGAAAGTTACTAACGTAACAACATTTTTTGGTATAAAATGGGTAATTGGACAAGTACTGGTGCAAGACATTGTGTAGCTTAAATAATGAGAGGGCCAGTATTCCAAAAATTGTTGTTCTTAATTTCTTAACTCCGACTCCTGTGATGAACATGTACGTAAAAACCTAGGGAAATTACGATTATATAGAAACTAAAAAAGGTGGAAATTTTATGGGACACGATAAAAGACGAGGATAAGGCGCAAGAGATTAAAGTTGAGGAAGAAGGCAACCCTGTCCGCGTTTCGACCTAAAGATGGTGTAACATTTTCACTGTCCGTCACCGTATTCTGTTCACTATTTTGGCTCTGAACTGTGACAGTGAATTTAATTCATCAACATCAATGAACGTTGTCATTGGTTCCGTTTGGTCTTCGCTCATGGGTTCCTTCACATTTTTCTCAGATAGATCTTCATCAAAAGACACCGTGACTGCAGAATCTTTACTACCACTCGATTCAGTTCCAAGTACGGTTAGGTCATACTGCGGGTCATTGTCCTTGGTTGTCATATTACTTTTTACAAAGAAAGTGATTGATTTTCAACTGGGATGGATCACTGTCGATTTCCTTATTGCATTGCATTATTGCACCAAACGTGATGCTGGTACTGTCTTTTACGAGATGCCATTGTAATCTTCTAGGCGATTGTTTCTATAGCGATCGTGGTCGTGGAGTTAATGGTCGTAAAATCAACAATTTTTTAATGATCGTAAAAAATCGCGCACTTTTATGTCTATCTAAAAGTCTAAAATTAGTCACATTAGGTAGTCAGGCAGATAGAGGACCAAAATTACGGAAAACTTACCATATCGTGGGACAATTCCATTTTGCCTTTATATTGTGCCTTGAAGGCTAATAAGTACGTTTCTGTATGTTGGCCGCGTTAAAATTTCTTTTGGGCTCCTGCCGACACGTTTTTCTTCGAATTTTGTATTAAACTCTATTACAGTTAAAAAATGTGAAATTTCTGATACATTTCTAATACAAATGACTTGCATCAATAGAAAGCTAACAAAAAACTACATATGAAACATTTAAATGGTTAGTTGGGATTCTCAAGCGGTTTTCGAGTTATTGCCGTTTCAAATGTGACAAATAAGCCAAAATCTCGCAAAATTCCTGGGTACTAGTCTGAAAACACGCATTCAACAGCTCATAACTCAAGAATAAGTTGAAAAACCTGGGTAACCGTGTAAATGCCTTAGATGTAGTTTTTTGCAAGCTTTCAAATGATGTAAGTCATTTGTGTTAGAAATGTATTTGGAATTTCACATTTTTAACTGTAATAGTGTTTAATACAACATTCGAAGAAAAACGTGTCGGCAGGAGCCCATAAGAAATATCAACGCGGCCAACATACAAAAACGTACTAACTAGCCTTCAGGGCACAATATGAAGGCAAAATGGAATTATCCCACGATAACGTAAGTTTTTTCCTTCTATCTGCCCGACTAAGGTCATCATTGTACAGTATTTGTACGGTTACGTCAATGTCAATTATAATGTGTATCTATTTTCAGTGACTGGTGTGTCATAGCCGCGGTGCCATCCAGGGCCAGAGACTGTATTTAGCAACCAATGCTATCAAGGGAGATAAACATTACTGATCCGATTGTTACTACGCACACTTATACCACACCTTCACAATATGTGCAGCTATATACTATATACTTATATAGTTTAATAGTTGTATAGCCTACATTATGCTAGGTAAACTGCTGAATATAGGCATGAATACAGTAATGACATTTTATTAGTAGCCATAGCAATTGTTCCTTCGTTCTAGCCGATTCTGTGGGGATTTTATACGTCTGCAGTGGTATGTGTATGTATTAGTTTAAATTTATAACCCAGGGGCCTAAAACAAAAAGCCATATGGTTTCTAGTAGGTTCCTAGCCCATTTCTTGTAAATAGTTTATTTCTTTTATGTGTAATATCAATATCTTGGGCGAATCAGCAAATAAAAATAAATAAATAATAAATAAATGTGCGTAAAAATCAAAACCAAATCCGATTAAGTTGGAGCACGTGACCTTTAATAAATGTTAACCTGACGCAACATGCTTGAATCCAGCTATGCGATCTATGGTAGTAATAAATATACACAAACGTTGCCATTACAGATTTACAGTGCATGATTGAACCTGTAAAAGTTGAACTTGTTGAAATAATACTTCTGTTCCGCTTTATGGATCAAAATATTCGTCTAACCACCAGACCGTCGTTGCCCGAATGACAAGACAATTTTTGCCCGAATAGGTCCCGACAAGACTACCAAGTGCAGATTAGTTTTCGATGCAGCAGCCAAAATGGATGGACTTGATGATGCTCTTGAAAAAGGACCCTCGATGATGCTCTTGAAAAAGGACCATGTCTTATGAATTCCTTATTTGATGTGTTGATTGGCTGGAGACAGAATGGAGTCGCCTTTGCTGGAGACGACTCGAAGATGTTTAATGAGATAGCTGTCCATCCGGATGATCAGAAATACCACAGATTCTTGTGGAGAGACGGAGAAACTGACAGAGAGCCTGCCATGAATGCCAATAATCTTCTCACTGACAGAGCTCAAGTCAAATCACCAGAAGCAGCAAGAATCCTAAAGGATAATACTTATGTTGATGACGTCGCGGGGTCGGAGACATCACCAGAGAAAGTCAAGAAAGTGGTCGATGGTATCGATACCAAGTTTGCCATCAAAGCGTGGCACAGCAACAGCCCAGAGATTGATCAAGATGGTAACGAGAATCCGGTGAGTCTACTGGGTCATCAATGGAACAAGAAAGCTGATAGCATTGCTTTGAAGAGCGAGACAGTGTATACAGATCTCAGTTATTGTACGAAACGAAAGGCTCTTGGTGTGGTGTCTCAACTGTGGGATCTGCTAGGACTGATGGCGCAAGTTACAATTCAGTTTCGAATTGATCTCCAGAATCTATATCAGTGGGATGAGGTATTGCCACCTGAAGAAAAGTTAAAATGGCAAAAGAATGTCGGAGTTTGTGATCTTGTATTAGAAATCGATGGGAATCGCAAGAGAGGTGAGTGGCAAATGGCGTTGGTGGAAGAAGTATTTCGTGGTGATGATAATCTTGTTCCTAAAGTAAAGATTAGAACGTCGAAGGGAGTCTACGAAAGACCCATAGCGAAGTTATGCTTAATTGCAACCCGACAAGAGCTCGAACAGAATGAAACTTTAGTACAACATAGATAAAAACACTGAAAAGACAGACATATAGACAGTAATTTCGTTGCTCTAACGTTTTCCGCCCTGGGGAGGAGTGTTTTGACGCTTTAATAGAACTGCATAATGAATGCTAATTATTTAATATTTAATTAGGTTAATATTGGTCACGTGTTGTTTGTTTTAATCATACGATCGAAAGTCGAGGACAAAAGGAAACAACAACTATTTTGACAGCCAAATAATACGATAAAAATGTATTAAAACTTGTACGAAATAAACCTTAGAACATTGTCCGTGTCTTTGTGTTGCGAAGAGTTCACAATATAGTTTGTAAAATCATTATAACTTTAAGTTAAGTTAAGTTTCGATTCAATGGAATAGCCAAGGCAACTGGCCAGATAATGTTAATGTTAAGTTTCGATTCAATGCCAATGGAATAGCCAACTGGCCAGATAATGTTAATTGTAGACGATCCGCTCTACAGATTCCAGTTTCAGATTCAGATTCATATTCAGGTTTGCTCGACCTGTCGACAAACTTATATTTCGCATTTTCATCAGGGCCGTCGCGAGCGGGGGGGTGTGGGGGGGGTGCTCCACCCCCCCAATAATTTTCACAAGTCGGCCCCAGTCGGCAAATTTCTTCGTTACTGTTCGGCAAATTGCGAAATCGGCATTCAGCAAATTGTAAAAGTTAAGAACGAAGGCGATAAATAAAGCGATAAATTTTGGATTTAAAATAATGGTTTGTGTGGCCTTATACCATTTAAATGTATTTCTATTTTCTAGTAAAACTATTAGTCTTTTATTTGTCGAAAATCGACGGGAGGCTGAAATGTGAAACCCACGTTTCCGGGCATGTTCTTCGCTCGACTGCTCTTATAGCGAAGGCTTTTTATCAATTATGTGCGGTTCAAAACTGCCCAAAAGAAAAATAATAAAACTTTAGTGTCTTGAATGTAATTCGGTTTTTGACGACTATAGAAACTTTATTATTTATTTCACGAGGGAAAACGTATTAATCGGCATAAAAGTTATCTAACATACGGCCCGACGATTACCGTAAGAGGCACGAGCAAACTTGCCATAAGGGAAACAGAGTGCGAGTAGCACATAAAGACGTACCAGCTAATCCGTTTGAGACTGCAAACCGCAGTCAAAGCCAAAGAGAATATTTTGAGTCGTCAGAGGCGCAAGATTCTCAAGAAGACTCCACAGGCACATGAGAAGAAGACCAAGAGAAAGACGAGCCATGCCACTGATAAGAACGGACTTGTCTTCTTTAGTTCTTTAGCGAAATTACTCGGTTAACTCTGATCAGCCTACAGTTTTGAAAGACATACCGCATACAGCGATTGGTATCATCGATCGGTTGCATATGATCATATCCGTTTTACTCGCTTTCTGACCCATAAAATTTAAGCTCTTGGAAAATCGGGTTGTACAAAAGCCCAGTTAACACTATCCGGCACTAAGACTTTTAAGACTGCTCAAAATACAAAAAATATTATAAATTGTCTATTCGGCGCCTGGGGATAAAAAAGATCAAATTCATCAAATTGCCATGAAAATATTGAAACAAAATATCAATG
>CACRXK020000832.1:352-66526 GCA_902702795.2 Paramuricea clavata
TATATTACAAGATGGAGATCATATTTTCGCTAAAAGGCAGATCATATTATAAGATAGATACTATATAGATTGTTTATTACGATTATGGAACTTTAAAATGAACATAAAACGAATATTTCATATATTCTGTTGCATTGACCTTCGTTTGGATGTTTGTGACCTTGTTAACGTTTGAATAAATTGACTGTTGAGTAACGAATTTCTGACGTTTAAT
The DNA here is from genome assembly GCA_902702795.2 of Paramuricea clavata. Taxonomy (NCBI): domain Eukaryota; kingdom Metazoa; phylum Cnidaria; class Anthozoa; order Malacalcyonacea; family Plexauridae; genus Paramuricea; species Paramuricea clavata. The sequence continues at coordinate 567 of CACRXK020000832.1, forward strand.
TCAAAACTACGCACCTGATTGGATAATAAAATTAGAAACCCATACGGCAAAAATAAATTGATAACAAAAGCGTGAAGTCATGTGACCAAAATGATGAAACAATTTGATCACATGATTGAACGAAAATTGAATTTGGAATTATCAAACGTCTTTCCCCGTTTGAAATTCTTAGCGGGATGTGGCCAGTTTAGTGATTTTAGTAATACTCTGAGTGTATATCCACACCGGGCGAGCTTGAAAAATATGCCCGGCCACGGTTGGAATCGAACCTACGACCTTTGGAATACTAGCCCAACGCTCTGCCAACTGAGCTACGCGGTCAGGATGGTTCGAGTAAGTGATATTTCGGAACAGAATCTAATTCCTTCGATACCAATGACATGTAATCTAGTAATATGATTTGTATACTGGTTTTCCCATTTTGTCATTCTTTCTCAATCACAGAAACCCAAACCCATTTCCCCAGTCCATACTAGGCAAATCTCAGTTCCCATTTTACCCTTCAGGACCTGAGCTCAGGCTGTCTTTACCTTTCGTCCACCCGCATTTAGGGAAGGGAAATCATGCAACCTGTCGTGCAGAGCAGCTGAGAGCACGTGCTGTTAGTGTGCACTAGGTTATAACAGAGGGTTACAACAGACATTTTGACGGATCAGGCGGTAGATTTAATTTGTACTTGGAATCACAGGTTAGTAAATGTATACAAACGTAAAGTGGTGATTGACTGAGAATGCTTGGTATATTAGATCTTCGCCCATCCACAATAACCATAATACTTGATAATAGCCACAATAGTCAATAGACATAATATTTTGTCGGCATTTCACAAAGAGTTGCCGTGAATAACAAATGCATAATTTTTTTTTTCGTTGGCGTAGCACATAATTGAAGTTACTTTGTTAGTAGTACTGTAGATTTAACCTGTATAATACATACATAGATAATATATATATATATATAACCTAGTATATAATAAACTTTATACACCGTAGATTTAGGACAAGAACGTGTATTTTTGCTTTCACTTCTATATTTATTGAGCTGTTTCCCAGAATATACTTTCCAAGAACCATACAAAGAAATGTTTGACCATTCGAAAGCGGATATAAGGATTACGTAATATACTTGAATAACCATTACCAGAAATATGGGGTAGTTCCTCGGGTAGAGGAGAAGTGATCACGTGATACCTCAAAACTAATCGCTATAACTAACTGATGACGTAGTCTGTGATGCAAATTCTTCTACCCGAGGATGTACCCGAAATAGGGGACATTTTGCTCCCGCTTTTGTAGTCAGCGGCTAAGTCCGTTTTATATGCCTAACATAAGTAAAACGAGTTCGCATTTTACTTTGAATCTCCAATTCAAGTATTATTCAACCAAAAACTGTGATTTTAAACTATATTTTGCAGTTTTTGCTGATCACTTCCGGTATTTTGACCTTTAACCCCGCAATTTTTAATCAAGACAAAAAATATCGCAAATATCCTAAAAAATCCTAAAATATCCCAACCTCGTTCCCAGGGTCTCTCCTTCTGTCATCTGGGAGAGACCCAACCTCGTTCCCAGGCTATTTGCTCTTGGGAAGCAAAGACCCTGGTCGGAGCTGGTCACGTCACCCATTGAAAATTGATAGCCCAAGAGGGGGGTGGAAAAATCTCGTATTACATGTTTCCACTTCCGCACTTCGATTGCAAGGAGTGGCCGTTCTGTACAATCATTAATTCATCTTCAAGAATCATATATACCTCAAACTACTTGCTAAATTGGTTTCTGTTTGCTTTTAAATTATACAAACATGCTAAAATGCAGATTCTTATGGCAACAGAAAATTCAGGAAATCAAGCAACGAGAACATATGACTGTACGCTTTGAAATATTTTTATTTTCTCGGGGTTCGTCGGTTCGGGCGTAGTTTTATTTCACGCATACGTTTCTGTTGTGGCTCTGATATTTATAATATGCTTATAATATGCCAATGAATTGTTCTGATATGGACATGGTATAAATTTTGTTAAACAGATGTCTCGAAAGTGACTGTTTATAGGTCGTAGGATTAGCGCCTTGCCGGTCTTAAACGTGACACATTTGGACACAAGCCAAATACACATTGTGAATGTCCATTCTATTGATTCAACTGTTTATAGACATATTGCTCTAGATTTTTTTTTTAAATGGCTATCATCGTTTATATTAAACACCAGGAAGACAAAATATAACGTACAAAATTGTTTGAAATCGACAGTGCACAGCTGACATACGACAATTCATAACTGCAAGAATTTCCTTTTTCGTCTGCACGAGTACCTGTTTGTTGAAGCCAAAATATTGCACAGCATCTCCTATAAATTCTATCGCCATTTACCCTCTCCCCTTAAATGCAAAGGAATGACAGCCGAATAGGTTTAGCAAAGTATTTTTTATTATATCTGGTATGAAGTGTCCTACGTTTTATCAGGGACATACATAAACGGTCAGCTCTACAGTTTCAGATTCGCAGTTTCAGATTCACATTCAGATTCAAATATGAAAATCGATCAGGTGTCTGGCGCATAAAATGTCGAATTACTCAGTTTCTTTCTACGCAATAAACTTGTTAACGAATTTCATTCTTCTTCAGAACATTACACATTGAACAAATGTATTTTGAAGGCTTTAGCGCAAAATGTGAAGTCAGGAAAAATCGCAAAAGATAGACGATCAAGACGTGAATTCATGCTGCGCCATATTGCCGCAAGTGATCGGCAATATTATATTTCTCTGTCTAAAGCAAAATACCCGTTGTAGCTCCCTAATCTCTGAAATTCATTCACTACTACATTATACTGAATGGTATAAAGTAAACTAGATCCTGAAAACGTTTGTCGTTTTGTCAGGAAAAATCGCAAAACGTAGCTGACGCGAACCGGCTTTTGTAACCCGAAGCGAATGACAACAACGCAGCTGAGCGAATAAATCCTTCTCACGCATTACACGTTTACACTGAAATATTTTCCAGCAAAACCATTCTACTACAACTATCATAGAATGATATAACGCACTCGTTAGCTTCAAACAACTTCTAGTTTCAGCAGGAAAAATCGCAAAAGACAACTCGTTGGAACTCGTGCTGCACTCAAAAATCCGGGTGGCCATTGGAACTCTCCTGCAAGTCCGCTCAGTCCGACATAATGCATTTTTTACTTAATAGTGGATCCATGCCAGCATATATAAAAAATTGTAATGTTTAGCCGTATTTTTTTCGCGGAAAAAGTACTTGAAATCGTTTTATATGTAGAATGATAGAATGACTGACCCCCCGGATTTTATTGTTCCATATTGAAATTTCCCGTAGTTTCACATTCATTTTCAGATTCGCACTAAAACAGTGATAATCTGCACAAATCGCTAAACCACTGCAACAGTTTTAATGCAGCCCATACCGTAAAGATTTTCATTTATCTACATTATTGTGCGCTTCATTTGACGCGGTTGTCATTGCGATTCACCATTGTGTGCGTGCAGTAAAAATCGCAAAAGACAGACGATCAAGACGTGAATTCACGCTGCGCCATATTGTCACAAGTGATCGGCAATATTATATTTCGCTGTGTAAAGCAAAATACCCGTTGTAGCTCCCTAATCTCTAAAATTCATTCATTACAACATTATAGTGAATGGCATAAAGTAAACTAGATCTCAAAACCGTTTGTCGTTTTGTCAGGAAAAATCGCAAAACGTAGCTGACGCGAACCGGCTTTTGTAACCCGAAGCGAATGACAACAACGCAGCTGAGCGAATAAATCCTTCTCACGCATTACACGTTTACATTGAAATATTTTCCAGCAAATCCATTCTACTACAACTATCATAGAATGATATAACGCACTCGTTAGCTTCAAACAACTTCTGGTTTCAGCAGGAAAAATCGTAAAAGACAACTCGTTGGAACTCGTGCTGGACTCAAAAATCCGGGTGGGTATTGGAATTCTTCTGCAAGTCTGCTTAGTCTGATATAAGTGCATTTTTTTCTTAATAGAAGATGTATGCCAGCATATTTAAAATTTTATAATGCTTGGTCATATTGTTTTCGTGGAAAAAGTATTTGAGATTGCTCTATGTGTAGAATGATAGAATGACTGACCCCCCGGACTTTATTGTTCCATATTGAAATTTCCCGTAGTTTCACATTCATTTTCAGATTCGCACTAAAACAGTGAAAATCTGCACAAATCGCTAAACCACTGCAACAGTTTTAATGCAGCCCATACCGTAAAGATTTTCATTCATCTACATTATGGTGCGCTTCATTTGACGCGGTTTTCATTGCGATACACCATTGTGTGCGTGCAGGGAAAATCGCAAAAGACAGACGATCAAGACGTGAATTCATGCTGCGCCATATTGTCGCAAGTGATTGGCAATATTATATTTCGCTGTGTAAAGCAGAATACACGTTGTAACTCCCTAATCTCTAAAATTCATTCATTACTACATTATACTGAATGGTATAAAGTAAACTAGATCTTGAAAACGTTTGTCGTTTTGTCAGGAAAAATCGCAAAACGTAGCTGACGCGAACCGGCTTTTGTAACCCGAAGCGAATGACAACAACGCAGCTGAGAGAATAAATCCTTCTCACGCATCACACGTTTACATTGAAATATTTTCCAGCAAAACCATTCTCCTACAACTATCATAGAATGATTTAACGCACTCGTTAGCTTCAAGCAACTTCTGGTTTCAGCAGGAAAAATCGCAGAAGACAACTCGTGTTCGACTAAAAAATCTGGATGGGCATTGGAAGTCTCCTGCTGGTCCGCTTAGTCTGATACAAGTGCATTCAGTTTTCATAATAGTGGATCTATGCCAGCATATTTAAAACTAGTGACTTATAATGCTTGGCCGTATTGTTTTCACGGAGAAAGAGTTTGAAATCGCTCTGTCATGTGTAATAATATGAAGGGATTTGAGTGTGTGATCGATTATCTGCTCTTATATACACTCAAAACCCGGCAAATGAGATCTAATTTATGCAACCTAAAGCAAAATAAAAGCCAAGATATATATATATATATATATATATATATATATATATATATATATATATATATATATATATATATATATATATATATATATATATATATATATATATATATATATATTTTAGGTTGACAAATTCATCTGCATTATTCCGCTTGCATTTTCACAGCTTAACATTGTACAAAAACCCCGATACGGTGTAAAGAAATTATATAAAGGGATAGTGATTTAATGATAAGTTAGAAACATGAAGAATTATAAGTAACACATCAACCGAATTTGCACATATTGTAAAGTTTAATATATTGTTGCTTAGATAACGATTCTGTATTAATGGAGTAATGCTAAAATATTTTGAGATTTTTTCTGACAAAAGGATTATCACCATTCTAGTGCGAATCTGAAAGCCGTGTATTAATGCGAAAACTGCGAGAAATTTTAATGTGGAACAATAAAATCGGGGGTTGGAGTGGGGGTGGGGTGGGGGCGGTTAGTCATTCCGTCTATTATTCTACACATATAACGTCTATAATTCTACACATACCGTCTACCATCCCACACATAAGAAAAAAATGCACTTGTATCACACTAAGCGGACTAGCAGGAGACTTCCAATGCCCATCCAGATTTTTTAGTCCAGCACGAGTTGTCTTCTCAAGTGGCAGTTCTGCGATTTTTCCTGCTGAATCAGAAGTTATTTGAAGCGAGTGCGTTATATCATTCTATGAGAGTTGTAGAAGAATGAATTTGCTGGAAAATATTTCAATGTAAACGTGTAATGCGTGAGAAGGATTTATTCGCTCAGCTGCGTTGTTGTCATTCGCTTCGGGTTACAAAAGCCGGTTCGCGTCAGCTACGTTTTGCGATTTTTCCTGACAAAACGACAAACGTTTTCAGGATTTTGTTTACTTTATACCATTCAGTATAATGTAGTAGTGAATGAATTTCAGAGATTAGGGAGCTACAACGGGTATTTTGCTTTAGACAGAGAAATATAATATTGCCGATCACTTGCGGCAATATGGCGCGGCATGAATTCACGTCTTGATCGTCTATCTTTTGCGATTTTTCCTGACTTCACATTTTGTGCTAAAGCCTTCAAAATACATTTGTTCAATGTGTAATGTTCTGAAGAAGAACGAAATTTGTTAACAAGTTTATTGCGTAGAAAGAAACTGAGTAATTTGACATTTTATGCGCCAGACACCTGATCGATTTTCATATTTGAATCTGAATGTGAATCTGAAACTGCGAATCTGAAACTGTAGAGCCGACCGTAGTCAGTGTCTGATCATATCATATGTATTGCCTCAGTTCGTAAAACTTATGTATGTCCGTAATAATTAGGTCCAACACGGCATTACCCCTGGTAGGTGCTTTTACTATCTGTGCATTTTAGAAGAGTGCTTCCAATTTGACTCGGGCCCCTGGTACATGAACATAAACCGCTCAGGAATAGTAACCTCCCATAAGATTTCCCTCCTTTACAATTTCAGTCTTATTTTGTCAATGATATCGAAATCTATCTGGACAATGAGATCCTTGATGTGGTCACTACATTTGACTATCTCGGTGTTCGAATAAGCAATATTCTTTCATGGGAACAGCATGTTAGCAGAATATGTCAACGCTTGTATCCGAAACTTGGCTTACTCAATCGCATCTCGTCATTTTTACCTTTCGTAATTCAGTTTATTCCGCGTATATCTACAAACAAACTATAGTACTCATTTTGGTTCAACTGTTTGGCATGAGTGCGGAACAAGGATTATCCTTCAACAAGGCAAGCGAAAATGTTCTCAGGAGATGGGCAGCGAACTGAAGCTGCTAACATTGCATAGCATGAGACGATTTTTACGCTTTATGAGAGCAGCAGTGTTTCATCGGATATAAAGTCAAAGATACGAGGCGAAGCCGAGTATCTTTAGGTCTGATAAAACACGCACTGCGAAATCTATGTTTTAAATTGCTTCAAAAACGATCGATCTAGTAAGTTCATTGGCGAAGTAATTTTCAAAAAATACGTTGTGTATAAGTGTGTGGTAAGTCGAGAAAATCAAAGTTAAAGTTTATGTAAATCAAGGGAAATATCAGTCTATCACGTATAAAGATACGACACGCTTATGATTCTTCTTTTTGTTAGTGTATTCATGCATTTTTATTCCCCTTAATTGTAACTGCTAGAATTATCAAGTAAAAGAGATCAACTCCAATCTAAAATTCACTATGTTTAAAATATCTCTTCATAGTCTGGTTTTCATTGGATTACTGTAAATTCATGATGTTCACATACCAAGTTTGCTTTCATGTCCTATCATGACCGTCTAATTGCGTCAATAAAATGCTATGTCTATCATTAATAATTCCGGCTGTCGCGATTATACTACTATGTGTTAATCAGTGTCAAAGTGTTCGTTACATATTTGGAGTTGAAGAGCGCGGTTGCTCTGACGATCCGACCTTGGAAATGTACTTTTAGTGGAATAGTAGAATATTAGAATACTACGCCGAATATTACGCCGTTGTGGAATAGTAGAATATTACGCCGTTGTGGAATAGTAGAATATTACGCCGTTTCATAAATCATAACCTATATCGTCACGTGTGAATGCAATTAATATTATGTGCCTTGCACAACGTCAATAATCTTTTAGTAACACTATACTGAATTGTTATTTTATGCATGCAGTGGCGTGTTTTACCAAATAAGGCCAAACATGCAAGGTGAAAGCCATTCTCGTACCCAGAGCCCTTCTTACGCGCGTTCGAAGCCTTCAACAAATCAATTTTTGTGTACTCAATCCATCCGGGCAAATGTCAGCCGACTCGGCCTGCTTACTCAACCAAGTACATTCAAGAGGAGGAACTAACATTTTTTAAACCGTTTGTTTTTATTATAGCACAAAATTTGTGAAAATATCAGTGCGATTGATCATTGACCAAATTATGGGTTAATCATACGAGTCCTGAGGTTAAACTGTCATTTTTCATGGTTCTCGAGTTGCAATTTCAAAATACTGACTGCCTCAAAAGCTCAATTTTTTACAGGACCATCCTCAGAGATATGGAAAACGAGTTTCATATTATTGTTAAATATTTTCGCGGCGACTTATAAGTCTCGTTACCAATCCCCGTTGACTCGATATGGGTAGAGCGGCTGTCTAGATCCGAAGATGTGAGTTTAGGTCCCACTTCCGTCCCCGGGAAAATTTTCAAATTTTGAGTCCCTGAGTCAAGCATTTTGGGGGTGAAATGTTGCAGAATTCCGAAGTTTATAAAGTACATCAAACTAAATTTTCCCAGACATTTCTACTCGGAATTAAATAAATTGGAAAAGTCACCTTGAAAAACAAGAGGGGTCAGCGTCACCTTATTTTCCCTCTGTGATGCTGGGGGAAGAAAATCCCAATGTGATTTTGATCAGAAATGTTACATTTAAATCATCAGTCTAGGTTCTATGAGACACCATTTCCGCATTCTCAAAATTGTGTTGCTTTTTTATACGACACCGGATACAGAATGAGTCTGAGAAGAATATTCATGTTATGATAATGCATATACATGTAAATCTAAACTAAATTTGACTATTTTCCTGGAACCATATCTACAACTGCACGAACAAATCAAGTTCCTCCAGTATATCGTCGTTTTCCTCAGTCGAGACGTACTTAATCAGTTTCAGCTTCGAGCATGTAACGTGTACCACCCCCCCCCCCCTGAGGCCCCCTCCAATTTCTCTACGGATTTAGACTTTTTCAGAGAATTTTTTTGGCGATTGGGCCCCCTCGGCTAGGCTACTGCATACGGCAATTCATTCTTACAGGAATACGATAATAGGCATATGTGCAATTAGACCATCTATCTAATTATATCTATAATTATTTCCCCTGATTGACATGAATATACAATTTTAATAACGTACAGTTAAAGATCGATTAAACTGAGTAATATCAAAGGATACTGGCCCCTAGAAATAATCTTTTTGGATTAAAACTGGCCAGAATATTTATTTTTTGCTATGAACAGGCGGAGGAAAGAGGAAATCATTATATCATATATGCTACAAAATTACAACACACAACAACACACACTACATGACACACCGTGTATTAATTAAAACAAAATTTCGGCAAAATTAGAAAAATATGTAGGTAAATGTTCATAGTTCAATATGTTACACACATATTTAATAAAGATTTAACACATTCTGCTTCATTTTATATTTAATTGAGCAGATCTTAATGTCTTTTTTAATAGAGTTCCAAACTGTTGGACCTATAAACGTTCCAAAATTATTTCGCACATCAGGAATATAATACGATTGTTTAGCAGCATGCCTTGTATGATCAGACATAAAGATACGAGGCGAAGTCGAGTATCTTTACGTCTGATAAAACACGCACTGCGAATGTTTTTTAAAAATTGATTCAAAAACGATCGATCTAGTAAGTTCAGTGGCGAAGTAATATTAAAAAAATACGTTGTGTAAGTTGAGAAAATCAAAGTTAAAGTTTATGTAAATCAAGGGAAATCTCTAGCTATCACATATAAAGATACGACCATAGATATCTTATATATACACTAGATAGTGCATCTAATTATTCTGCAATTCAAAAATTGTAGCCGTGATTGCAGACTCAGGATATTCCTCTGAAATGAGAAGATTCGTATGTTTTCTATTTCTTAAACAGGGAACATTAAGTTAAACCTATTCAAAACACATTTTTAAACTATTCAAATGACGAAAGTTATTGTTGTTTTTTAAGCGTTTATTAGCGAGTGGGAACTACCAACATGGCCGCCATCTATTCAAATGGGGGTAACCGCTGGAATATTCTTGGCTTCAATTTTACTAAAAGAGATTCTCTATCTAGTGTATATAAGATATCTATGGATACGACACGCTTATGATTTTCTTTGTGATTTCTTCATGAATTATATTAATTAATGAGTTTTTGAATATGATTACGAAGACGATTAATATCAATGAAGAAATTATGAGAAGACAACTACCACTGATCCAGACACGATTTCTAAAGAAACATTTCAAAATTTGTAAACAAACTGCATGCTGGGACGTTTACTTTGAATTTTAGTTTAACCTAGGGTTAAGCTTATTGGCTTTATCGAACAGCTTTATCGAATAACTCTAACCTTTCTGTTCAGTTTAGCCAACAAAATTCCAAATTATATCAATATATTGTTTTGAAACATTAGGTAAACCTTGAAGTACTTGACCGTCACGATGCAGAAGTCGATCGTTACGTAATCAAGCTTGAATTACGTCATCCACGCGTCATTCGCACGAAAGGAGGACGAACAATCAAACATGTCGTTGACCACAACTTGGAAGAGAAACTATCTCAGCCATTTTTCTTCGTTCAGAATCCCAACGGAGAAGTGACTCATGTGTTTTATCCACATGATGATTCTCCTGACCTTGTTGGAATGAAGAAAGGTAAATTTATTGGATTCATTATACGTTTAGAAAAAAACATTATAGCTAAATTAGGCTGGCTTCATTAAAGTTCCGTCAGTTCTAAGCAGTTCTCCCTAGAAATTGTCAACAGGCACGGTTAAAATAATAAAAAAGATGGTGGAAAATTTGTTTTCGAAAGGTTTTATATGAAATAAAAAACCAAGACTATCTGAAGACGTTTAAAGGTAGGGAGCCAAATTTAAACCATATTTTAATAATAAATTTGCCGCTACTTGCCAAAAAATGTGACACGAAGACAGACAGTGGGACGGAATTACAGAATACAGAGCACATTTTTTTGTGCATATTACAGGCGCGCAAAGACGTTGAAATTCCAGTTGCTTGTAGCTAATTAATTAATGATATGTTTTTTTTTATGTTAATAGCTGTAATATTTTAAATGAATGGACTTTTTGTGTGCTTCCGATTTTCGAGTTTTTCAATATAATTTTAATGTTAAATTTTGCCTATGCATGTCAGTTGGCAGTATTGTTTTTCAGTTATTCTCTGATGTATTTAATCGATTTCACCACATCAGGATTGCTTGGCGTGCATTTTATACGTTTCTCAATGTGAACTACTGCAACGTTTCGGGAATCCATATTGTTTGCAGTTTGAAAACATCAGTTAAGTTCTGGACTTTTACTGTCGTTCCAATTGAAGTGTTCCTCAAATATTGATTCAATACATTACCTCGGGCTGACCAATTAATTTCATCAAGTTCCTCGAAATATTCATACACTTCCTAGTATAATTGTAAACTTCCTGTTGAATAGTTTGAATGCACCAATCACCTTTGTTGTTTGTGCAACTAACCAATCATAAATTGAAAGGAAGTGACCAGAAATGATCAAATTCTTGGAATTGGCTCTTTCACAGGAAGTGTATGAATATGTCGAGAAACTTGATGAAATGAATTGGTCAGCCTGAGGTAATGTATTGAATCAATATTTGAGCAACACTTCAATTGGAATGACAGTAAGTCGTCCTCTTTTTCCTTAATATCATGACTGTTATTCGGCCTGTTTTAAAACATTTTCAAGGCTCACGAACCGTGTACTTTGGAAACGCTTTTTGCTGAGATGTTTGCCAAAGGTAAACAAAAACCACAGGCAAAGCATGCGAAGGTTGAAAGAAGTCCGTCAAACGCTCGTGCATGCTTTTAAATTTCATTTAAATCTTTCCAATTGTGGTTGGAGTTAGTATTTTCAGTAGGAGTATATACTACAGTCACCAAAACAATTAGACAACTCGGCCTCGTTGTCTATAGCGAATTAATCCTTGGAATCACAATCCTGACCCTTATCGTTCCCCTAATTCAAACATAATATTAATCCCATTCCTAACCCTTTACTAATCCTAATTCTAGAACTTTTTCATTCTTTCCAGGTGTCGTAAGTGCCTTTCACCTGAAGCTCCACCCAGACTTCAAGATGACGTCATCCAATATCGAAGAAGAAGACGACTCCGGTGTCCACGTGACCTACTATGACGTCATCCATAGAAACACCACTCACGTCGACTTCACAAAACAATGGAATGGCGACGATTACACGAAACATGCAGACGGACGACCTGTGGAGGGCAAACAACATGTTAAAAGTCGCTACAACTCGGCTGTAAAGATTGAAGACAACGCCATTAAATCTGTAAAGAGAACACACTTCTCTCAGTTGCATGACGAAAACCCGTACAAAAGGCACTTAAATAACCCTGATTTTCAAAATCAACCTGATTTTAATATGAAAGCATCCGGAGAAAGCCACCTTAACTTGCTTAGCTGTTCAAGGAAACCTCGGCGGAGTAAAAGGTCCTCAGGAAATGAGAAAGCTGCGTCCTCACTGGCTAATCTAAAACAGGATACTTTAACTCACGGCGATGTGCATCGCAGGCGGTGGTCGGACATCGGTAATCAAAAGAAACCAACCCGAACGTTTTACGAACTGCTCCGATGTTATTCAGATCCTTCCGTAAAGAAAAACGAACTATCGCAGTGTATCAAAGAACTTCATTATCTAGCCCGAACCGACGACGAGACTCACCGAAACATAGCCGAGCTCACATTATCGCGCAGCCATCAGAATTTTTCTACATGGTCGGGGTTAGTCGGAGCTCTTGTTGTTAAAGGGGACTATGAGACGCAGAAGATATTAACAAGGGCACTTTTGTCCGAGGACCCGCGGCCCCTCACTGATAAAGAACACTCGATACTGCTTGAGGCAGTGTTCTTTATTCCGGCCGGACCTCTATACTCGGAACTATTACAAGCGCTGCTATCTCTTCATAAAAACAACAGTAAAAGTGAGGAGGTCACCGTCCGAGCAATGTTGGTTATGTCGGGGTTGGTTCGTCGTGTTCATGAAGCTGGCTATAACAGGTCGCTGTCTGATAGCATTGCACAACATCTTCACCAGAGCTTTAAAACCCATCCATCCCGTTTCCATGACGACGAAAGCGAATTACGTGAGACATACCTTCGCAACCATATATGGGCTTTTGGTAACTTAGGTCATGCGTCATCTCTAAACACAATCATCCGTCATTTGGACCACGACAGCTCCGGGATCCGTTACTCCGCTGTATCCGCATTACGCAAACTTCCATTCCATGACACTGACCATCACTTACTGCGAGCTCTAAAGCATGACGAACACATGACTGTAAAAGCCGGCGTGATCGAAGTGTTCCTAGAACGCCGACAGAATATTTCGGACGAAATGCGTGAAGCAATCGAAGATGCACTTTGGTCAGCCGAGGATGGAGACGAACTCGACTCAAAGATTACAGAATTTCTAGACAAACATGGCGACGACTCACATCATACTATCAAACAATTACGAAAGCGGAGAGCAGCTATACGAAGGAAGAAAAGGGCGCTTATCCCAGCTTTGAAACCAAGAGAGTTCTCCTTGGGACCAAGGCGGGAATGGAGGAAAGGGTTTGGAGGCAGGAGAGCTGGATCTGAAATCATAATGAGGTATGCATGTTGTTGACCAAGGCATAGGTGAGCTACAAAACATGATGGCGAACTTTTGTCAACTTCGGCGTCTGCTGATTTATTCAGAGAAATCACTTAGTTTTACCTTGCGGAGACAAAATTTCCTTTCGAAAAAAACCCCACTAAAATTCTGAGAATTTTCAGAAATTTTGGAAAACATTGTTTTGCTTTTAGTTTTCAACCTTCGACCTGGATGAACATGCAACAGCCTGTATTTGTTGTAACTGTTCCATTTACTTAGGAAATAACATACCCTACGGCAAATGTTTGGCTAACGTTTCTTGTTTTATCACTCCACCTTTGCGGAGCATACATGTTCAATAGGAAAAATATTTCTTTAACAATGTTTTCAGTTTGCCCTAAACCAAAGACTTTAGACTGTCCATCAAGTAATAGCTCTTTTAGATTCTTTTAGGTTTCCAACATTAATTTATTATAGGTTCGTGAACCAAGTGAAACTACGGATCGGCATCTTTGGAGGAAAGTTTGAGGTAGACATGGATAATTTAGCTCATCTTCGTGCTCACGTGATCAAGTGGCATTTTGATATCATTAAAGGTAAAGCCGCGTTCAAAATGTCGGCGCGATTTAAGAACGACATCCCGAAAGATTTAATCCACGCAATCTCCGACTCAGCGGACGACATTCTTGCCAGTGTTGATTCGCTTACCAGCATCTTTACGAAACATATTCAAAACTTTATTAACAAACTAAAAAATCATCTACCGTTGGATTCAAATGAGTTTCTGGAATTCATCTCAAGAGCAACTGAGTTTTTGAGGCGTTCTATTCAGGCCACGCGCTTTGGAAAGTTTTTCAGCCAAATTGGTAAAGGTCTTAAAAACGCGTTGCGTGTAAATGAACTCTGGAGGAAAATTGCTAGTCTGGTTAACAAGCTTTTACGGAATCTCAAAAACTTAAGTCTATCCAACGGGCCATTTGGAGAAGCATTCCAATTTCTTACAAAATTGGTCGATCTCGTTTTGAGAATTGGCTCTGAGCTCCCACGCGGTTTTCCGGTAAATTTCAACATCAAGGAATTTCTAGAACATATATCTGGGCGATTTGATTCGATCGATGAGGCAGTCTCGGATTATTTTAAGAAATTGGGTATCAGCGTTCCGGGAAATTTCTTCGGAATGCTACATTTTAAGATCACTTTGCGTTTCCCGACTTCCCTGGATAAGTTCAAGACCGTCACGGTGAGGTTAATAAATTTCGGAAATAATTATCTGGAAATGCTTTCTGTTTTCCGGGAAATGATCAGGATTGAGTTACCGAGAATTCACCTGCCGGAATTCGGCCTAACCACCGGCGGAAACCGATTCTTCGATTTTGGGTTATCTTTCGAGTGGAGGATAAGATTCAATTTTAAGATCGACTTTTCCAAACCAGATTTCGCAGATCTGCAGAACTTTTTCCGTTATTTAGCGGAAATTTTCCAACAGCTTGATGGCCCGAATATAGACTTGGAACGATTTTTCCGGGAATTTTTACCCAGTTGGAGAAAAGAGTTGGGCTCTATAAACTCAGAACTATTCCGGAATACGACAGGTTTGAAGATTGGCCAATGGTTCCGAGAAATTATGAAAGAATTTGAGAATATTCTGGGGCAGCAAGATGGAAAATTTCTGGACTTTAGTGACACTGCAAAATTCTTAGAAGAATTAGGAAAAGAGGCTGGGAAATTTTCTAAGAAAGCCCTCAAGAAGGTTTGCAAGTTTCAAGGATTCATGGTGAAGTCTTCTGGAAAATTACAAGAATTTGGCGAAACTTTGGAAAAGGAAACGATCGTTGCGATCAGAAAAATCGAAGACGAAGCACAAGCTGTTATCGCAGAGGTCGTCAATGTCACGTTATTCGTGGATAGACTTACAGACGATCTCCAAAAAAATCTTTCGAACACGGCGAAGAAATTTGTAGATCAGTTTTTAACAAAGTTGGAAACATCGCTTGAAAATGTTAAAGAACTGGCTGATAATGTTGCGGAGTTTACTAGCAACTCGACCGACGAGCTAGCTGGTTTCTGTCACAAAACGGCCGACGTATCCGGAGAAATTTTGGACAAAATTCAGTCCGAAGCCGAAAATGCTGTGAAAGAACTAGCCGAGTTTATTACTACGAATTCTCAAGGTTTTACTAGCCTTGTAAACCGTTTCAAAACTGTCGTTACAAATGTAGAGACCTGGCAAAAGAAAAATTTACAAAAACGTTTAGGAAAGTTTGCTCGTGTCGCGGCAACGCTTGAAGAATTCTTATCCTTGCTCAAAAACGAAAACAAATTTTTGAAAAGCGTTCACAAAGTCTCCAGGAATATTAACGTTGTTGTAAAGAACTTGAATCGACTACCCGAACATGCCGAAAAAGCCCGACAGGCCGCCGATAAAGTCGCCGACTTTGCTACGAACGCGAAGCGTTGGGAGACCGAAGTTAAGAAACTTAACATACAAAAGAAATTCAAATTAGACTTCGACGACAAATTGCGAAAACTCTGCAACGAATTTCAAGCTCTAGCCCAGGATTCCGTGAACAAAATCCGAGGTGATAATTTGTTTGGAACATTCCGTGAATTTGTGACAAAAGAAACAGACGCCTTGATTTCTCGCGGAGTTGGAAAATTAGATTTACTGAAAGAACCGTTAAAGCGAGTGCGAAGCGAGGTTGAAAAGGTTTCGGAGTCTGTCAGCGAAGTCGAAGCGGTTCTTATTGAAATAAAACCATTTTCTAAAAACTTTTCACCGATTTTAAAAGAAGTCGGCCAACTGCCAAACTGTACGGAAATTGAGTTTATATTTGATAATATTCTCACCAAATGTGGAAGAGGTGCAAAGGCATTTGGTAAACAAGCTTATGGGGAATACAAGAATTTGAGGTCCGAAGTCAAAGCATTCTTGGAGCTTTTACCAGACGAGTGGGAGAGTTTAAGTTTACGGAAATGTGTCATAGGCGGCACGTGTCTTTCCGAGGCGTTCACGAAACAGGCTCAAGGTGTTTCAAAGAAGATTAAGACATTGAAAAAGAAATTTGAAAATAAAGAATTGCTTGAAAGCTTGGAGCCTTGTAAAACTGCCGTGGAAGACGTTTCTCGTGTCGTGGAGAAAGTGAAGAATATTTCAGTATTGGTGGAGGAGTTTTCATTGAAAGGTGAAGTGTTGAAGATTAAAGATTTGGCTCGCAGGATTACTGGGAAGTTTTCAGGGGAAAGTGATGGCCAGGTTTGTATGTTTTTTAACATCCTTCGTTATTATGGCTCCCTATACTATGTCTCCCTATACTTTGTCTCTCTATGCTTTGTCTCCCTGTATTATGTCTCCCCTTACTCCTATCTTACTTGCTTTACCTGAGTTCACCTCTGGACTATACGATGTCATACCATAGATACCATAGCTTGTCTTACCTTTTCATACCTTAACTTACTACACCATACCACACCATATACCTTACACCATACCATATCATACATTCATACCAGATCATACCATACCATACCATACCACACACCATACCATATCATACCTTATCGTACACACCAAAAGGGATGGATCCAGCATGATCTGGTGGGGAGGGGGGGGGGGTGCTCTGGTGCCGACTGCCGAGTTGTGTCGGTCATGTGTGCCCCCCGCCCATCAACTACTGTATTTAAATAGCAATTGTTGTTCACAATTCATTTATCATCATGGTATTACTCAAATTACTGTATCTCATTTTGTCTTTTTTGCTTTATCATGAAAAATAGCAGCCCCCCTGCACCCCCTCTAGCCAGGACTAGGGGGGGGGGGTGCGCACCCCCCTGGCCCAATAAATCCATCCCTACACACCATACAATACCATACCATACCACACCTACCATATCATACCATACCACATCATGCCATTCCACAGCACACCATATCACACCATATCATACCACACCATATGATACTTCTACACCCTTGCCTTCCTAGGTCCAAAAACGCTCAGTCAGTGACCTCGCCAAGAAAGTAAAGAACCTTGCTCAACACATAAAAAAAGCGACAGAAACCAAAGAAAAAATCGAACAACTCGTTGAAGAAGTGTTTAGCAAACTAAAAAGCATCTATATCGACAACATCGAACCTTTCCAAGACAACCTAAAAGACGTCCAGCAAAAACTACAGTTATCTTATGACCTGAGTAAAAAATCTAACGTCATAAATCCAAGTTTGCAAGCGGTAGACACAGTAGTGCGAGCAATGACTGACTTTACTGTAGTTGCTCAAAATGTCGTCGGCCCGTTGGAGGGAACTGTTTTAGACGTACTTTCAAAAACCTCCGACTTCACCGACGTTTTTGACGATAAACTAAAAGGCTATGGGGAAAAAGTACAAAAAGTTTCGGACGAAGTAAACGGCTTTCTGGATAAAATTATCTCGTTCTTGAATACAATTCAATTGCGTCAGAAAGGATTGGATATCCGGGACTATAAACCCTGGAACCAATATCCGTACTGTTCGGAAGAAGTGTGCCTCAGGTTACTCCGCAGATCATCCAAACTATATCTCAAGATTGTTTTCCTTTGGAAGTTTCCACATTTGGACGATTTGTCTTCCATTTCTAAGTCGGGCAAGTGGTTAGTACCCGGTCTCTTTGATGACTACAAAGTGCGCGGTATTGCGCCATTGTCTAAGAACGAGATGGTACTGGGCATGCGCGGTGTGGCTTCAAATACTGGCAAAGCTTCGCTATTGGTTGTGATCGATATAAGGTCATCAAAAAGTCAAATTGTTAAGATTATTCAACTTCAGCAAAACGGTCAACCTTTCACAGGCGATATGGGAGGTGTTGCAGTCGTAAAAGATACCTACATTTGGATGAGCAGTGGTAATAGTCTCTATGCTGTAAAGTTATCTGACGTTCGAAATAGCATGTCAACCAGTGTCCCTTCGACCATCAACATTGCTAGAACAAAGTCACTTTCCCACCAAGCAACTTCGCTTTCTTATGATAGTCTAGATAGCAAAATTTGGGTAGTTGACAGTGGTAGTTATAAAGTTCATTCCTATGACGTGAGTCCGTTTGGCGATGTGTTGTTACAAAAGGAAACCCTCGAGACGGGCCAATACACGCGTGGCTTCGCGATTGTCCGACAATTCGGCGTGAAATACGCCGCCGTGGCTAAGTGTGCACTGGTTGGTGGATACCAATGCAAGCTTGAATTCCATAACGTTGACAGTGCTGTTCTGGATGAATCGACGGTTCTGAGAGTTGTGCGAACACCCACTGGCCTAGAAGGTATCCAGACTGTGGACTCAGAACACATCGTGACCGCCTTCTCGAGCGGGACATTTTCGGACAAGGATAAGATCGAACGAATAGCTGGCGATTTCGAAGACAGGTTTTTCAAATTTAAAGTGCCGATTCTTACAACCGGTTTTGACATCACGGAGAATTGTGTGTATCTAAAAGTGGCATGGGATTGGATTATCCCAGCCAGGCGTCTGTTTCCTCTGGGCGAGATGAAGTGTGGTGAACGTAGAAAACGAAGCGCTCTAGAGAAAGCATTGGATGCTGATGTGTACACCGAGGAACTTGAGAGGCATAAGAGGGTACGACGTCAAACAACCGAAAGTGTAGCTTGCTCTTGGAATTTGGAGGGCGATCCCAAAACAGGTTTGTGTTTTGCATTTATTGGTTACTACGCAAGACTAAACCTCATGCAACTGATGAACTGAGCCGAGCAGAGCTGAACTTAACTTAACTTAACTAAAGCATGGATCAATCGAGGATGAGAGTGCATGAGTTGGCAGTCACGTGACCTTGGTTAGCTGTTCTTATATGCTTTCCCAACACTACTATCATGTATTCTATTTAAGTTAAAACATAGTTGGAACACGCTTCAAACCTTTATTTTGTTAATCTAGAGCTTGAAATGACCCCTGTAACGATGCATGACTGCCAACTCTCATCAACGTTTGACCAGAGCTTAAAGTTCATTTGTACTGAATACCTTTGTTAGTTCTAAACTGTTCTCCCAAGAAGGTTAATTAATGAAAGCGGTTCGTTATTGGTACAGTATTGTTACTAGAGGAGGAAACCTAAACTCAGCTACTCCTATTTATACTGAATAACTTTATCAGTTTTAATCTGTTCTATTTAGAGGTTTATAAAGGTCAATCTCTTACTTGTCCAGGAGAAACCAGAGTACCCAAATTAAAGATAATCTATTCTGTTTGGTGGACTGAACCTGGAGTGCTTTTCTCACATGTGACTAAGGCAAAATTATAATCCGACAACTGTATATTACAGGAATTGGGGCCCAACAAGCGACAGCATAGATGAAATGAAGGGCACATGCATTCATCACTCCACACATCAAAGAGAATGTTTTACCAAATATAAACGTTGAATATTAAACAACAACAATAACAACAGCAAAAAAGCACAAAGCACAAGCGACAGTAGCCACTGCAACAACTTCAAAAATATAGCAGCACTACGAGCTAAAACAAGAGCAACTAGAGGGCACTCAGAGACTGCATACCTCCGCCCGCTACTCGGAAGTGAAAAAAGCGCAAACTATTGAAGTAATCTATTGTTATTATAATTTGAATGGCCTAGCACTTTGCTGAACGCAATGATGCGTAACTCCGTAAGCCTTGTTTTATACATTGAATTTCGGAAATTAATTTATTACTACTATTATCAAAATTGACTATTGTCTTAATCACATTCGACGCGACCGAAATTCGGCGTATAAAGGCCTGATTCGATTCCACGGGCGCTTTTTCTCGGCGAAATGCGAAATATTTCGCCTGTTTCTTTTGAATTGTGGGCAATCAAGTAGAAATAATTTATTCGAGTGGTCGCAATTCAAAAGAAACAGGCGAAATATTTCGCATTTCGCTGAGAAAAAGCGCCCGTGGAATCAGGCCTTAACAGCACAGGCGGTCCAATCTCGCAGGGGTCAGTATAGGCTTATAGTAATGTATATTATAGTAAAAATATGTCATAAAATATAAATTTCAAAATGAAATTGCTTGCCTATTTGATAGTGTGTGTTCTCCTTTTATTCCTCTTGGACTAATATTTCCCAAGACTTTGCACTCGATGGTACTAATATACATACTACATGATGAAGGCAAACTATTTACAATCGTCGATCCGTCTGCACGGCACTTCGAATCAAAAATTATCTCACTCAAATCGCTTTATTCTCCAAACAAATTCGCCAGCATGTAGAACAAATGACGTTCTTCGAAAATACGGAGATACTTCGGCGAGATGTGCAAGTTTTGGACCATATTTTAACAATGGAAATCAAAATCTATTTTATATTGAACTTACAAAGACCGACAATTACTACCACGATGCATGGGCAACCAGGCCTCCTAAAACCGTTGGGATTTACAGGGGGGAGGCCGCCTGCCTACATCATGAAAATACCAAAAAGCGGGAAGTACAATGGGAAACAACATATGTCCTGTATATATCACGTATGTTATAATAAGAAATGTATTTAAAACAATTTATGATGTCGATATATCATATTTCAAATTATCCTTTTTTATAACGAATTAACGTAACCCTCCCCCCCCGGTAGTAATTGTCGGTCTTTGTATTAAGTTCAATATAAAATGGGTTTTGATTTCCATTGTTAAAATACGGTCTCCGTATTTTCGAAGAACGGCATTTGTTCTACATACTGGCGAATTTGTTTGGAGAATAAAACGATTTGAGTGGGAAAATTTTCGATTCGAAGTGCCGTGCAGACGGATCGACGATTGTAAATAGTTTGCCTTTATCATGTAGTATGTATTCTAGTACCATCGAGTACAAAATCTCGGAAAATATTAGTCCAACAAAAGAGGAATACAAGGAGAACACACACGACCAAATAGGCAAGTCGATTTCAATTTAAAATTTATATTTTATGACATATTTTTACTATAATATACATTGCTATAAGTCTTATACTGACCCTTGCGAGTTTGGGCCGCCTGTGATAAAACGCGCCTAAAATATTGCCAGCGTGTATATATTTACTACTGACCTATTATTATTATTACTATTAAGAAATTAGAATATATTTGTAAAGCACACGATTTTAGAGCAGCCTCCCTTATATAAGTGAAATTTACAATTGTATATAATCTAAAAAGATACCATTGATTACATTATTTGTATACCTTTATATACCCTGTATACTGCGTGCATAAATTATGCACGTCCTAATTACGCATTCAGTGAGTTTTTTTTAATTGACCGGGAAAAGCAAAACAAACTTTTGTTCATTTCTCGTTCAATTTTTAACCAAATTTTAATCAATTCTTCCTTGGCCGATGGGAAATGCATTAAAACATTTCGTATGAATATGTTTGGTATTTTTTGAGTTATCGTGCTCACAGACAAACACACATACAAACCCTGATGATTACATAACCTCCTGGCAAAGGTAACAACAACAACAACAACAACAACAACAACAACAACAACAGCAACAACGACAGCAACAACAACAACAACAACAACAACAACAACAACAACAACAACAACAACAACAACAACAACAACAACAGCAACAACAACAACAACAACAACAACAACAACAACAACAACAACAACAAGCAACAACAACAACAACAACAACAACAACAACAACAACAACAACAACAACAACAACAACAACAACAACTAACAACAACGAAAGCAGAAATCTTTAATATATCTATTTTTCTTAGGTTCATTTTCAATTATTCCCAAAGTCGGCTTTGATGTCGGGGTGTTTGGTATTTCAGTATACTTTTACTTCGGCGCTAATACAAATTACTATGCGAACTACAGAGTCTCATTGTGTCTTCGCGAGAAAGAGGTACGACTTGCGATCATCCCTGGGGCATGGGTGACTGTATACGCAGGGGCAAGTCTTTCTGTATTAATCGTGAAGGCTGGTGTGACGGTAGAGGCAAAACTACTGGAAACCTACCTTATCCCTGAGGTCGCCATTCGTGTCAACAAATGGCCGTTGCGTGCATGTTTGGAAATGAAGCTGCAAATGACTCCTTTATCTATTCGTGTGTACTTGTGGTATCAGTTCAGATCTATAAGAGTCAGATGGAAGAAATGGTTTAAAATTCGCATCTCAATCGGTTGGGGTTCAAAGAATACGTTCGCTGAATGGACTTGGTCGTCTCGGTCTATCCATAAAACCGTACTCAGTACTTGCGAACGAGATACAGACAACACACCCCCCGGAGTAGGACAATGTACCGCAAAACAGGTCGGGAATAAGAAGTATTTCGTCCAATGGCATGGTTTCACTGAGGACACAAAGATTCAGAATTATGTCGTCATAATCGGCTCGATCAGAGGGTCCGGCGATGACCATTATTCCATACACGGAGAAACACAGAGCTTGCTAGTTTCAGACCTCGACATCATGCATGGTCGTTCTGTGTACGCGGCCGTATATGCGTATAATGGTTTTGGACTAAAAAGCCCGGTTGCTGATTGCCCGATGTTTACTGCAAGGCGACGGTCTCCGATTCTTACGTTCGTACACGATAGTAAAACGTCGGGTGACATCGACTACCAGTCGGATACGACCAGTCTTGCTGTGGAGTATGGTTTTGAGGGGACTTTCGGGGATCTTTCGAGCGTTAAATGGGGGATATCAAGTTCGCCGAAATGTACCTTGTCTGAAAGCGAGGCTGATGTTCTAAGTTTGCGAGAAGTCGGGGAAAGCTACACTATTAAGAAGACGGAGTTAGAGTTAGTGAATGGCGGGAAATATTATATCCGGGTTCAACTTGTCAACCTCTTGGGATTGGCTACCGTTGCTTGTAGTGATGGCGTTACCATAGATACCACGCCACCTGTGCCACGTGACTTCACGGTCGGAAAAGATGGTACGGGATTCGTAACCTCAGTGAGACGAATCTCTGGGAAGTTTCAACAATTTCTAGACAACGAAAGCCCCATGGTGCGCTATGAGTGGAAACTTATCGATCAAGACACCGGTAGTGACGTCATACCTTTTAAGACAATACCGCTGACCCAAAAGTCGCCATTGCTCGACGGCTTAAGTTTGACGTCTGGGAAAAAGTACACCGCTGTACTAAAAGGTACTAATGCCGCAAGCCTATACGCTACGGTAAACGTGTCGGGTATTATCCCTGATGATACAATTCCATCATGCAATGGACCACCACGTGACGTCATAAACTTCGATGACGTAATAGATAAAGATTTCGTTCGGCAACTTAATAACCTCACCTACATGTTCTCGTGTCACGATGATGAAAGTGGCATCCAGTCCATTCGCGCGGCAGTGGGCACTTACCCGGGTGGGGAAAACATCCACCTCTTTGTCAACATTGGTGAGCTGGTAACTAGAATATCTGATGACTCCAAAACCACGTGGATAGTTTTTGATGACGTAAATGTGACGTCATTGGTTCAGTACTACGTCACAATCAAAGTTCGAAATAATGCAGGTTTGGTTAAGACGATTTCCTCAGATGGGATACTTATGGATACAACGGGACCAACAGTGTTACCAACCTACATCAGAGATGGACACCATGGGATAGACAGGAAATTTAGTTCAGGTTTTGATATTTATCCAGCTCACTGGGAGAACGCATTTGCAGATGCTGAAAGTGGAATTGGAGAATACTTTGTAGGTCTGGGTACGAGTCCTGGGAAAGATGACACATCAGCTTTCAAAAGCAACGGTTTGAGCATTCAAGTGTTGGTCAGCAGTAGTGCCTTGCAAAGTGGTGTAACATACTATGTGACGGTGATAGCCTGTAACCGAGTGCGCATGTGTGTGAATGGTAGCAGCAACGGCGCTATGGTGGATTTCATGCCACCACATCCGGGTTCCGTCATTGCCGGTCACGTGGGACCACCACTAGAAGTCACGTGGATCAACAAAGCAGCATGGGCCCGCTGGCAGTGGTGTCCAGCAGACAGAGCCAAGCAACAATTCATCGCCGACACATGTGACCTGCTGAGTTTCTACGACAAACATTCAGGAATAAAACGTTTTGGCTTATCTGTGCTCTCGTACGATACTGCCGAACTGTTGGTGCCAGTCAAGATCGTGGGCCGCGTTGTAGTCAGCGGTCTACATGTAGTTATGCCTAATGGTGTTTTCTCTGTGGTTGTCGAAGCTGAAGATCGCGCCGGAGTTCGTTCGAATTCAATATCAGAATCGTTCATTATTGATGCCACTCCACCTTGGGTAGTCAAGCTTTACCATGGTAACGAAGGCCAGCCAATCAGATACACGAGTAGCCAAAATCACGTGTTCTCTGCATACTTCGAGATGACCGAAGATGTGTCGGACATTGTTCAGTACAGCCTCGGTGTGTCGTCGTATCCCGAAGGCGATGATGTCCTACCGTTCGCAAGCCACCAGCCTGATGTTGTATCTAATGTTATTCGTGTAAATTGGACATCGACCACAACAACTTCTTTAGCAAATGGACGGAAATACTACATAACAGTGAAAGGTACTAACTCTGCTGGTCTATTTATAGTAGCCACGTCACTGCCGTTGGTGTTTGACGACGAAGCACCATTAGTCACGCACGTATTGGACGGATGGGACACGCAAGATGCTCAATACCACTCATTTCCAAGTATCTACCGAATGCATTGGCGAGGCGTTACGGACGTTTCCGGAATTGACGAAATTAAAGTTTGTGTCAGCTCTACTCAAAATCCTAATATTTGTGACATCCATCCTTTGGTGAAAATATCGAACACCTTAACTTCATATTCGTTTACCAATATTAACCTACAATCGGGAACTTACTGCTACGCTTTACTGCAGCTTAACGATAAAGCTGGTAACCTTGGGAATCATTGGACCAATGGCGTCTTCGTTGATACTAGTCCACCGACGACAGGGCGAGTTACAGACGGTCTGGGGAAGAGGGATGTAGTTTTCCAACGAGAAAAAAACATACTGTACGCAAGTTGGAATGGATTTTTTGAAAATGAAACATCGATTCATCACTATGAACTTGCATTCGGGACATCGCAAAATAGTTCAGATGTTCAACCTTTTACTGATGTTGGTCTAGTCACTTCATCTGCAAGTTCGAACTTGCTCGTTTCAGAACTTAAAAACGGCGTGACCTATTTCGCTCGAGTTATTGCGTTTAATATATTGGGAGTTCCTGGCAAGATTGCCGCGTCCGATGGTGTTTTAATTGATTCAACGCCACCAACATTTTCGGCCCCAGTTTCCGACGGAGTTTACCTTCATCTTGACCTTGATTATACCAGTCATGTGACTTCGCTATCTGTAAGCTGGAAATGCGAAGATGCTGATAGTGGGCTAGCTCAGGCATTTGTCGGGTTCGGGGCTCAGCCTGGCATTCTGGATGTTGCGGGTTATCAGGTTGTGTTGCCTTACCAAACTATGTATACATTAGCAAATCTCACTCTGTCCCAGGGCTACAGATATTTTGCCACGGTCAAATGCGTCAACCGAGTCGGTTTGCAAAACTCGTTGTCCAGCGATGGCGTCACTATTGATGCTACGCCACCGTTGCTAGGTTACATCAACGATGGCGACAGTCCTTATCAAGATGCTGACTATATTGGTCTTGGCTCTCACGTGACAGTTAACTGGAAATTCACTGACGCGGAAAGTCATGTGACCGGGTACCAAATTTCCATTTATCAGAAGCCGAATGGCGTCCGGGTCATTGGACCATCGGAAGCACCCGGAAATAGGAGGTTCACGAAAATTGCATTACGAGGAGACGAACTGAAAAACGGTCACAAGTATGCATTTTCGGTGACGGCTCGAAATCGAGCTGGACTTAATATAACTGGAGTGAGCAATGGTTTTGTAGTGGACGGGTCAGCCCCAACGTGTTCAAATGTGTATGATGCTACTTTAGATGGGACTAAGACTAATTTTGTGGGTCAAATAAGGAAGCTAGTGGTTCATTTCGACTGTAGTGACAATGAAACAGGGATTAATGCATACCAGTTTGCTATAAAAGACATCGACACATCTCGTTTTATTCTTCCATTCCATAAAATAAAAGGACTTTCAACTCTTTCCTCTCTTGTGGTTGTTAACGGGGCTGGAAAACGAATTATAGAACTTCAAAATGGCGGTCGTTATCAAGTTGGGCTCCGAGCTACGAACAATGTGAACCTTTCAAGAGAATACTGGACTCCAGGAGTTATAGTCGATACCACTCCTCCCGTATTTAGCAAAGTTGAAGCCTCGTTTCAAGTCCAAAGTGAAACGATCAAAATTGTCTGGAAACTTGTTGATAATGAAAGCGGGATAGAAACTGTATCATGGTCGCTCAATACATCACCAGATGTGGAAAATCCAGAAAACTTTACCGAAATTTCACGAAATTCTACAGAACTCTTCATTTCTGGGATTTCTTTCAAACTTGGCCAGACTTACTACGTATATTTCACAGTTACTAACACAGCTGGACGATCGACGTTGTTTGTGTCGGACGGTGTCGTGATTGATCGTACTCCACCATCGCCTGGTCGGGTGTCGGCCGACTTCGTAGTGCCGGCAAATTACGATGGTAATCCAAATGTAACCACGGGTGCTTCGTTTACTGTGAAATGGAGCGGGTTTGTAGACCAGGAAAGTGGAGTAAGGGTGTATGAATGGGCAATTGGACCGTCTGCTGAGCAGATGAAACTCCTGGGCAATGTGTTTTACAGAAAAATCCAATTTACAGGTTAATGTTTTAATTGATTATTTTATAATTATTATCATTATTATTATTATTATTATTATTAGCTCGGTCTATTCTACACACGGACAGTCTGTCTGTTTGACAAATCGTCTGTCTTTGTGTAAAGACAAGACGAACTATCCAGAGGGTCGCGAAAGGATAAGATGGGAGATGGGGTTTGCCTAATCTTCAATGGGAAAATTGGATGAGGACCACTGGAAATGAAATTCGCACAAGCAATTTTGCTGCTGGAAAAGTGGGATTTAAGTCCCCTCCCCCACTCACGTTACGACACTTTATCCAAACAAACCAGGTAGAATAGTACAAACAATTCTGTCAATAGTTCCGGGAACAAATAACGTAAACAAATCATGTATTTATAACGTAAACAAATAGTGACGTTGCCGTTGGGTTGTTCCGACAACTACTTCAAATACAAACCTCGTTAGCTTATTGTAGAATACCACCTACACTGGACCACCACGTTTGAGATATCTTTTTCAGGTACTTCAGACACAAACCACAACAGCTTATTGTAAAATACTACATACACGGGATCATCACGTTTAAAGTATTCCATTGTTTTCCACCGTTGAAATCGTAATGTTTAAAGTCTGCCTTTATTACAGGTACTCTTAATGGATATGTTATAAGTGGTCAAACCATTCACACCAACACGACATACTATATATGTATACGAGTCACAAACGGCGCAGGACTATCCACTACAAGCTGCTCAAATGAAGTACTTGTTAAGCTTGGCAAGATGACCGCTGGTGTAGTATATGACGGACCGTTAACTAAAGATATTGACTTCCAACTCGATAACAAAGCAGTGTGGCTTCACTGGACTGGCTTTAATGACCCTGTATACGGCATAAAGCAGTACGCTTGGTGTTACGGACTGATGAATCAAACCGCTGACCATCTAAATTGCACGACATCGCTGGCTCAGGTAGACCCACCTCTTAAAACGTCCGCACATCAGTTCCATAATATCTCGTTACTTCATGGAGAGCGGTACAGCGTCAAAGTGCAGGCGTTGAACCCGCAAGACCAATCAGGATCGGCCGTATCTGATGGATTCACAGTAGATCGTACGGCACCTTCTGCCGGGGTTATTAAAGTCGGCGGGTCGCATGGTGCCCGGGTCATTTATCTATCTGACGTCACGCCCCCAATGGTCTCATGGGCTATGCACGAAAGCGAAAGTGCTATAAAAGAGTATCGTTTCGGTATCGGCAATTCCCCTAAGGCTGACGACTTACACCCATTCACTAAAGTCGACGGAAACCAAAATTCTGTAGACCTTGCTGACATCAACTTTAATTTTACTCACGGAATTGCATTCTACGTCACAGTGGTTGGGATAAATGTTTTGGGCCTAGAGACGAGTATGACATCACCACAAGTGAGCGTTGATTGGTCGCCGCCAACGCCAGGTGCGGTTCGAGATGGGAATGGGACGAGTGATGTAGATTCTCAAGTTCATGTTGATCACATGTCAGCCACGTGGAGTGAGTTTCTTGATCCAGAAAGCGATGTGGTGGAGTACTTGTACTGTATTGGGACTAGATCAGGTGAAGGACATTTCATTATATAGGGAGGGGGGCGGTAATTTTGCATTTTCGATTTGTAGTGTTGATCCACTCATGAACAATAGCGTCCCTCCCCCTGTCATTCGAAGCAAATTCGTGGCCCACGTCTGTTATAGTCCGATTCATTTGTCCCTCAAGATCTTCCTAATGATAATATTTAGAGGCTTTCAAAATTTATTTGAAATTCAGGTGGCCCACCCCTTTCCTGATTTATAATTACGTTGAATCATATTTTAAACCCTGGCCCAACCCCCCTTAAAAAATATCCAATCGGCCCACCTCCTCTCGTAAATAATGAACGATCCCTAACTGACGAAAATTACTTACCTGAGTAAACTAAACTATTTATAAACTAACTTTATTTATACTGGATAGCCCTATCAGTTCTAAACTGTTCTAAAAGTCCAGTGATAGCCATTTAAACAAGTGTTACTACAAGAGAAAACCTAAAGTAAAATAACTTTATTTACACTGAATAGCTCTATCAACTCCAAAGGTTCCTACATGTTCCTGTGTTACCACAGGATAAAAAGGAAGTACCCACAGAAAACCTACGGTGTTAAGTAGGTTAAAACTGAAAGCATTTTTCTCGCAGGCGAATAGGACGAAATTATAATCAGACAAGTTGAGTATTGCAGGAATGGAATTCCGGTCACGCAGGCGAAAAGGATATGCACTTCCAATAAAATAAACAGCCGATAATTAAGAAATACTTTTACAGATTCCTGCGATGTCACCAACCAAACCTCGGTCAACCTGGACCTTCACGCAACCACACAAATCAAGCTAGAACAAGGCGAGATTTACTTTGTCACCGTGACCGCCATTAATGGAGCTGGCTTGTCAACAACGTCATCCTCTAACGGTCTGACTGTCGACACCACCCCTCCCATTATCGATGGCTTCTCAACGACCTCAATCGTTGCTGTTGACCTGAATATCACAAATGTCGTCATCAACGCTACCACATCTGACTCTGACGTCATTGGTATTTTAACCAATCCATGCAAGATTTCCGCAACGTGGAATACGGTGTCTGATTTAGAAAGCGAGATTAAGAGTGTTACTGCTTGTGCTTCCACAAATAAAGATGAATGCAATTTGACTCCTTGGACAGCGATCAATCCTTCTTCTTCAAGTTTGACTTTAGATTTTCCAAATCCTCTTCAAACTGGAACGGTGTTTGTGCTTAAGCTGAAAGTTGAAAACGGGCCAGGCTTGGACACAATTTTTTATTCCGGAAGCATTATAGTAGATGACACACCGCCTGTGAAAGGGATCGTTAGAGTCGGTAACAAGAAAGCATTAGTTTTCATACAAGAAGGGCAGCCACTCACTGTTTCATGGTCAGACTTTGTAGACTCCGAAAGCAACATCAAAATGTACCAGTGGAAATTTTGCTCAGCAAATCAACATTCAGAATGTGTGTCTGAGTTCGTGGATGCAGGTCTAAAGACAAGTCTTGTTCTCAGCGATATCGGAATTGAGCAAGGTATGGAGTACAATCTAGTCATTAAAGCAATGAATTTTGCAGAACTGGAGACAACTGCCGTTTCAAACCCGTTTATTCTTGATAAAACACCCCCTCAATCTGGAATGGTATTTGATGGAGATGAGTATTTGAAGTATCAAGCTTACCAAAGTTCGTCCTCTGAAATTTCTGTTAGTTGGAAAGGTTTTCAAGACAAGGAAAGCGGGATAACACGTTACGAAGTTTGTGTTGGCTCAAATGCTGGTCTCTGTGATGTTAGCAGGTACAGGAACTATGGCTTGGCTACTGAAGCAATCATCAGTAATCTGAATCTTACTCATAATGAGACATACTATACAACTGTTCGTGCCGTGAATGGAGCTGGACAAACCAGTTTTGCCACTTCAAATGGGATATTTATAGACATGACGTCACCAGAGGGTGGTAGTGTTAGCGATGGGGATGATACTGACATTGACGTGACTGTGTACGATTCTTTTGTTAGCGCCAACTGGGACGAATTCCACGACCCAGAGTCTGGAGTTTTGAAATACGTCGTTTGTGCAGAGACCGTTAAAGGGTCATGTGATATAATACCGCTGACAACAGTGAACAGTGGGCTCGCAGTAGAGTTGAAGGTTAATCCAGCTATAAGTTCTGGGACAGTTGTGTATTTGACGTTGAGAGTGCATAATAAAGCTGGAGGGGTGACAGAGATTTATTCTGACGGAGTTTTGGTTGACAGCACACCGCCCGATCTTGGCAAGGTAAGACAGGAGTGAATTTTTATACATTTAAACTAACTTAATATTAAAACATACATGTGTGTTCTGTCAGAGGCCACAGAAGCACCTCAATAGTGGGGGCGGGGCACTGACCAGAAAGGGCTCTTGAGTCAGCAAATATTCTAAATATGTTAGATGTGTCCTTAGAAGGTCTAAAGGTTTGGACGTGTGCAATGTACAGCCTCAGATGTTATGCGTGTTCTCTAATAGCTCTGCGTCCTAAACCGAACACGAATACATTAACGACAAATCTAAAGAGATTTATTAATTTTATTAACAAAGTATTTAGCAAATAGCAATCAAACTTAAGTCCAGTTTTAACTCCTCTTTAATTGCTGGAAAAAAGGGCACTAGATAAGTTGTAGTTAACTTTAATCACGTAGTTAAGTTGGTTGTATAAAACTTTTATAAAGTGTAGTTAGCGTTAACTGCAGTTAAAAGTATAGTTTATTAATTAAATATAAAAGTTATTAAATTATGCCCAAGCTAAGGTCGTTAACTTCAAACGCTTCAAAATAGGAGAACAACATTTTCAGCAAGACAATAATGAAAAGCAACGCTTACCTGTGATTGTTTCCTGACAGTTATAAACTCTTCAAACGCTTTGGTTTTGTGTCGCTTTGGTTTCATGGCGAAAACAGAATATAATTTTGCACCGGAAGATTAAATCTTCTCGAAGACGAAGTAGGACCGTCGGACCCATAATTTACACGAAGAAACATGATATATAATTGCAAAATAACTACACTTTGATTTATAAACGTAGATATCTCACGAAAAGACTGCCTTCTTTGCTTTTTTCTTGCAGTTTTCTTGTTGACTTTTTACTATATATAAAATTTTGAATAAAATTCCCGCCAATTTGCAAAATGCGAGTCTACAATATGTTAAAATGGCTTGTCAGCGGTCGTTAAATGATGTCTTACTTTATGTAAATGTTTGTTTAAACGCCTCAGCAGTTAACTACGTAAAATATTAGTAAAATATGATATAACCGAATATCTAACACTTCTCTGGTTCGCTATGCATATAAATGAATATAATTGAAAATAAGCTCTTCGTTTAATTTAAAAAAGTTCGGAAGATGCGAAATTTGGGCAATGTTTATAGCTGCGGGTCCCCCTTTGTTATGAACAAAACTGATGCGCACTGCGCAGAACGGACTTTACAACATTTTTAAAGATGATGTCCTGACTCCTGTGCGCACGCGCGAACTTTGTTTACGTTTTGAGCTGCTATATTTATAAGATATGATATACTAACTGAATATCTAACACTTTTCTGGTCCCCAGTTACACGATACCGGATTCGCATCGGAGCAACATGAAATTTTACAGCTTCAAGGGGAGCTTAGCACTCAAAATTATGATAATATAACAGAATTGGTCAAAAACGTCAAATATGAAAAGTTGTGAGAGGCCGGAAAGCGTCTTAGTTGATGTTGCTCGACTCGCTCCGATGCGAATCCGGTAACGTGTAACTGGGGCCTAAGTCTTTAACTAACTAGAGTTAATAAGGATTTAACTACAGTAGTTAACGCTAACTGCAGTTAACTTTAACTACTTATACAACCGGCCCCAGACAAATTACAACTACATATTGCAGGAATCGAATCGCAGTCGAAGTAGTGGAATGGCCATTACCCACTGGGCCACCAAACCTCTACTGGTATTTCTGTCTCGTTTTTCTTTTCAGAGTTTTCTGCAAGAAGGTGTCTTAATTTTCCCATGCAGGCCTAAACTCATGGGCGTAATCTGTTAAAACTCCTCGTAACTTTTACATAATTCTTGCATGTGTTTTCAACTATTATATCCCATATGTCTTATTTTTAAAGTTATTTTCCTTAATTTTTGCCCGACTTACGTTTATAATTTGCGTGACTTCGTTTTGACTGGGGGCAGCTGCCCCCAGCCCCCCTTCTCGTACGCGTCTATGTCTAAACTCATTTCAAGGGTATAATTTGTCTTTTCAGGTTAACATGACATCACCAAGTACAGTGTTAGGTGACATAATATACCTGACACGCAAGAGCTCCATTTGTGCTTCATGGGACACATTCATTGACAGCGAGACTCGAATTGTCGACTATCATTTCTCAATGTGTTTGGAACGCGATAAACATAACTGTCCTATCTCATCTCGCGACCTCAACAATAGAACATCCATATGTATCGAAGAACCCCCTATTGCAGAAGGCCAGAGTTATATCATAAGAATTACTGCAACAAACCAAGTTGGTCTCAGCTCCACTGCAGATTCTCCAAAGTTCATTATTGATACGAAGGAGCCGGATGTTGGGGAGGTAACTGCATTGAATCCTTTGGGAGATGAATACTATTTCGTCTCGTCTGCAATCCTGGCCCGCTGGCGTGGTTTCATTGACCTCGAGACTGGGGTCTCTGGTTATTCATTATGTATCGGGACAGAACCTACGTTGTGTGATGTAACGGAATTGGTTTCAGTAGAAAATGTGTCAAGTTACACTTGGTACAACCTGAGTTTGGTCCACGATGAGGAATATTTTGTGTCTATAAGGTGTGGAAACAATGCTGGCTTATCTACAAATTTTACAGCCTCGCAACCAATTTCTGTGGATACGACAGGTATGCTATAATTTTGCTATATGCAAGAGTGTACTAATATGTTAGGGTGTTTGTGGTACAGATCCGAACGGTGATTAGTACATGTGTCTTTTTATCAGGTCTAAAACTAAGGCCCCGTTTACATAGATCGGAACAAGATCAAACCGGGATCAATTCGTTTCGGTCATAGTATTATTTATAATAGATGCTTATATGAGATCGGGACAAAAATAACTCAAACCGGTCTCAACTGAGTCATTCCGCCTGCTGGACCGAGCCGACTGACTTCATACCGGCATGAATTGAGACTGGGATGAATGTATTAACACAAATACCTTTCAGATCGGTCTCGGCTGTAACCTTGACATTGGAATAGTACATGCTAACTAACTGCCATCTAAAAAAGAAAATTGCCTGGCAAGAGGAATAAATTGAAAATTTTGTGATTTTCGTTCCGGTATCATGATTGTAAACATGTTGACAATTTCAATTTTCATTCTTGTTTGATTTTGGCCGTCCGCCCGTCTCATGTAAACGGGGCTTAAAAATATGTTGTCTATAATAGTTGATAAACGCTGAACATCGAGTGGGAAACCAACATTATTCAAAACAATAGAATGATAAGTTTTTTACGCGCATAAAACATGCCTGGTTTTTCTTCCAGTTTCACCGCCGAGTAAAGTTCTTGATGGTTTCGAAGACGCAAAGGACATTGAGTTCCAACGAAGTCGTACGCACGTGTCTGCCACGTGGTTTAACGTCGAAGATCCTGAAAGTGACGTCATTTCCCTCACGTGGTGTGTTGGCTCCAGGCCTCGATCATGTGAATTTAAACCCAGTACCCCATTGGATGTTACCGCGAGTAAAATCTCAGCATACCTTAACGAGCCAATCAAAAACGGAGGTAGATATTACATCACCCTCATGGCAACCAACGGTGCAGGTTTGACTAGTATTATGGTGTCCGATGGTGTTACAGTTGATTACACACCACCAAGTGCTGGGACGGTTATTGATGGTCAAGATGCTGATATTGATTACCTCAAGGATGGTGATACAGTTTATGCTCGATGGTCAGAATTTGAAGATGATGAAAGTGGTATAAAATCTTACCAGTTTGCAGTATGTGAGAAAGAAAATATAACCGCCTGTCCAACGGCGTTTTCAGACACTGGGCTGCAGACGAATATAAGCTTGTCAGGTTGGTTTAATTTGCCTGTTCTTGGTACAAATATTTGCAAAGCCTGATCATCCCCCCGCCCCCCCCGCCCCGCGCACCACGTACAGTAACCGCTGAATGCTGTAGACCTAATCAGTTGATCCATGTAGAGCTTATGTTTATGCCAGCCATTTGCCAAACTATTCACATTTTCAGATAACTCACTTGCCTCGTTACTACTGTGAGGTTCTGATCACTTTTTTCGGTTTATTTGTTTATTATTTATTTTCCCTATGTGCAAGATTACATAATAATGTAACCATAGAATGGAACAAAGGTAACCAAGTATTTAAATGATATATATGAGTGAATTGGATGGGATAATTCACATGCCTAGTTACCAGTGTTCTGTACTGTTATAACCAAATATTTAAATTATTTATTAAGCACTAGCTGGTGGTAATATCCAGTTGTCAGAGTGAGAAGATAAATTATTTTCATTAACCTTTTCTTTAGGCACGGAGTTACAAAGTGGTCTAGAGTATGTGATAATAGTTCGTGCTACCAGTATGGTTGGTTTGCGTCAGCAGGCGACGTCAGATGGATTTACAGTGGACGCAACGATACCAGTCTCAGGACGAGTCGTAATTGTCAACCCATCACCAAGCAATTTTGATATCCATCAAATTACAGTTAGGTATGTCAGAAACTAAAAGCGTATCTAAGCTAACTTTGTTTATGTCGTATAGCTCTATTAGTTAAACTGTTCTCCCTAGAGATCTAGTAAGGGAATTATTTTATTTTTCCAGTGTTATATTACTACTAAATAAAACCTAAACTATTTTATTTAAACTGGATAGCCCTATCTGTGTTCTTCCTAGAGCTGCAGTAATAGCCATTCCTTATTTGATCAATT
Organism: Paramuricea clavata; assembly: GCA_902702795.2. Lineage (NCBI taxonomy): Eukaryota > Metazoa > Cnidaria > Anthozoa > Malacalcyonacea > Plexauridae > Paramuricea > Paramuricea clavata. The sequence goes on from CACRXK020000832.1 coordinate 36,276, forward strand.
GTTACCTACAGAAGAAACCCTTAATAAACCAACGTTATTTATACTTGGTTTTCAGGTGGGAGAATTTCATGGACCCAGAATCAGACATATCTCAATATGAAATATGCCTTGGGACAACCCAGGGGGAATGTGATGAGATTGACTTCCGTTCTGTTGGACTGAACACTACTCACAATTTCACTGAGCTCAAATTACGTCATCAGGAAACATATTACGTCACACTAAAGGCAATTAACAACGCGGGACTGTCCACGCAAGTGACTTCAGATGAAATAAAGATTGATGTAACTCCGCCACAACCAGTAAAAGAGATGAGTGGAATTTCATCGAATTTGGAGGAGATTTGTAGTGCGGTTTCTGGTGGATCTTGTAATACGACAACAACAGGTAAAACTAAACTAACTTTATTTATTTTTAGGGCCATTCCTTATTGATCCAGTGTTACTACAAGAGGGACCTAGACTAAACTAACTTTATTTGTACTGGATAGATCAGTTCTAAGCTGTTCTCCCTAGAGGTCCAGTAAGGGTCATCATCATACAGGCTCGGGATTAAGACAAATGCAGTTCTGTCTCGACTATTTTCTTTAGAAGTTCAGTAAGGTCATGGTCATGCCTTATTGATCCAGTGTTACTGCTGGAGAAAACCTCAACTCAACCAACTCTAATTATACTGGATAGCTCTATCAGTTCTAAACTGTTCTCTCTAGATGCACAATAAGGGTAATTGCCTATTGGTTCTGCAGTGTTATTACAGAGTACAGGAGGAAACCCAAACTTAAAACTAAACTGTTCACTTTAGAGGTCCAGTAAGGATTATCTTGTATTGATACAGTGTTGTAATTTTAAGAGGAAACCTGAACTAAAAGTCTCTTATAGTTACACTGAATGTGAGATAAAATTACAATCAGACAACTGCATGGATAACTTGATCCACAAGTTTCTGTATCAGTCAGAGTGTTCGGTCAAGAATTTTATAGTTGTTGTGTTGTTTTGTTTCAGAAACGAAAAGTGACGTTCCTATAGAAATTTCCTGCAGTAGTGGCTTGGTCAAAGCTTCGTGGTTGAATTATGAAGACAAAGAATCAGGCATAGCCAAAATTGAGTGGTGTATTGAAAGTGTTGACAATATGTGTAATATACAGCCTTGGGAGACCGTACCAACAAATCTACAAACAAAATCTGCTGTTATTCATTCACTTTCGACCTTAACAAGTATCCAGGCTGTGGTTCGCATTTCAAATGGCGTAGGAAACACTGCATTGCTTCAATCAACTCTGTGTAACCCAGTAAAAACATTCCCGCCTAAACTCGATGTGGCCGAAGTAAAGAATTTGAACGATACTCTCACTGATGTAAATTACCAAGCCGACACTGAAGCGGTTATAGTCACGTGGTCTTCGTCAAGCAACGTGTCGTCATACTCTAGTGTCCAGGCTGCGCTAACCGAGCAGAAAGAAAACCTAAATGTAACTGACTCTTTGCTTCAAAAATGGCGGGGAGAACCGTTTTCTTTTCAATTCATAGACATTCCGCGTGGGAAAGCACATATACGGTTTAGCGGCGATAGGATAAAACCATACACGAAGTATCGGCCTGTCGTTAGACGCTGTAACAACGTTGGACTTTGTAGAGATTCAGCCGGAGATGGAGTCGTGATTGTGCCAGACACACCCCCTGATATACAGGTAATAATCATCACCACCATCATCATCATCATCATTTCCATTATCACATCACCACCATCATTATTTAATTATGTTTATATATTTATATCACGATTTTTCAATCATATATTCAAATTACTTCTTTGGAATTCCAGTATCTTTTTCAATTTGATTGATGTAAGTCTTTTCAGGCCTCTTCTCCTTCACCATGTGATAGTTCCAGGCAATTTCTTTACTGTTTTTCATACATTGTCGCAAAGTTTCACCCTTCTTTCGCAAATAATAAACAATTATTGGATGAGGATTGTTTCTCGCTGATCATGTCAGCAGCGGAAATGACGTAAGAGCTACTGGATATTGATAATTATCCCGGGGTTTTTAACCAATCACGAACAGAAATAAAGTTTGAATGTTATAGTTTCTTGTTCCTCATTGTTCTTCCATTGTGCACCTTCCGGCTTAATCAGTAATCCAGTTTAACGCAGCCAAGTGCTTGAAAGACAATGGTGTATCTAAAATAATTTAGCAGCTTTATTTTAGAAAATTTGCGTATTATTTAAATGTGATGTTATTTTTATCCCAATGCAGGTGAACGCAACAGATACATTTGTTGGTACAGAACAACAGCGATGGCGCGAATACGTAGGGCTGCCACGTTTATCCCGAAGTATGGCTGAGGAGACATATTTCATTCCAGATCCTTTCAGTGTGGTCGTCAGAGCGAAACCCCAGCACTTCCAAACAAACGAATTGACTAAACATCATACAGAAATCATCTACAAAGCTAGTGTGTATAGAGTCACATCAGGCGCGAATGAAACACGAAATGACACTGTCGATGTAAAACATATTTTTGACTATTCTCGTGTAGTCGGTGACTCCAATGTGTGCTGTGAAAAGAGAAATACGGAACCACGCACAATTTACCCTGACCAACAAATGAAACCAGTTCAAAAAACTCATGCATTCGGTGTGTTTGTATGTGTTTTGCAAAATGACTTAATAGTTGCATCATCTCATGATTCTGCATACGTATTTTCGACAGGGTCATATGAAAACACGCCAATGACATTAGTAACTTTTAATTCGACGATGAATAACAGTTTTGTTAAGGTAAAAGGAATGAATGACATCGTTTTGGTTTCGGGTGATGGGAAATTATTGGTATACAGAATAAGTGCTGAAAATTTGGCCCAAACCACACAGGTTTTGGCTATTACCAATTGTAATGATACAACTTCTAAAGCGACCGAACATTGTACGAACGGTGACCGATGGTCTTCTTCGGAAAGCGTTGGAGAAGAGTTTGTGTACGACGGTAGTGAAATAATCGCAGTCAGCGGTAAACATCCAGAAGAGGGCTACGGCGTTGTTGCTATTTTTAGAAATGATTCTAATAGGTGGACGTTGCACCAAGTTTTGGGATCCGAAGAAAAAGACCAATCGTTTGGCAAGGTTATAACTATGAATAAGAATTTCTTGATTGTAGTTGGTTCTGATATCTATGCCTATTCGAGAGTACCAGAAAATTATTGGCAAAATAACACAGCACTTTCCGAGATATTGTCCGATGACATTTCACACGCAAACAAAGTCTATCTCACCAAGAAAGATGAACTATTTGTTCTATCTGTTCCGGACCGAACCCTGACAGTTTTCGATTTACAACCACCAGCTAATGCGATAGAACGATGCCAACAAGTTTTGTCAGTGCTTCTTGTGTTAAGTGGTAATTTTGATGTACTGGAAGGAAGTACAACCGTTGTTGCTATTGGAATTATGTCCGATGGTCGAGATGGAAGCGAGTTGGTGCTTTATGAACCCAACAATGGTTGTTGGCAAGCTGGTAGAGTGGTAACTAAATATGGACGACGATTTGATAATGGCCAACTAGGAGCATCAGTGTCTATGGCTGACCGACACTTGGTTATTGGGACCCCAGGTCTGCACACATGGCCGACCGATTATGTGGATTCAGGCACCGGCCGCGTATATGTGACCTCATTTTGCCCACGGAATTTCGTTCGTAGAAAGGTGTTTGAGCTTGGACACAGGGAACGCGTGGCGTGTGTTCCATGTGGGGTGGGGGAAGAGGCATACCCCGGGTTCGAGGAGCAATGCGTAAACTGTAGCCGGAGTATTTGTGTGGAAAATTCGAATGTTTTTTATTTCAGCGTCTCACATTGTGATAAATATCACTGTGGGATGAACGACAACCGAACGATAATGCAGAATGCTTACAACCTTACAGTTACAGAATCTGCTCCTAGCTTTGGAGAAGATGAATTCTACCTACCAGGTTCGAAGCAGAGTTATTTCATTAGGATCACCCAAAAGTCGGCTTCGGGACTCACGACAATCTCCGATAGCTTTCCGTTCTCTCTCGACAACACCTCGCCCGAACCGGGATTAGTCTACGACGGCTTAGGTAGCGACGAAAGTCGAAACTGCTCGGCGAATACGACTTTGAGCTCCGAACAACAGTGTTCGAGTCGTAGTCTTTCGGAGACCGATTTAGATTTCACTAACAATACCACATCCATCAGTGCGCGTTGGATCGATTTCCGTGACAATGAAAGTGATATTGAACATATATTCTGGTGTATTGGATCCAGGCCACTTCGAGATGATATCATGGGGTGTGAAAATGCAACGAACCGCCCCAATAGGACTCTGACAGGATTGTCGTTGCAGCATAATGATAAATACTATGTGACAGTGTTGGCGTGTAATTATGCTGGGTTATGTACAGCGAGATCCAGTGATGGTGTTTTGGTCGATACGACACCACCTGTAATACACTATGTCAGAGATGGCCTGATTGGACCTGATATTAATTTCCAAGTACGTTAGTTTTCATATATATTTTCAACGGTCAGCTCTTATTCTAATGTCGTTTATAAATGTTTAGAATTCATCTTGTGCCGTCTTTTTAGGTATTCACAAATATCATATTCGGCAACTGGGCGGCAGATGATCCCGAGAGCGGAGTAATCTCGTACGAGATTGGCTGGGGTTCGTCTCCAGGCCTTGACGACGTCTGGGAATTCCAAGAGATCGGCAACGCCAAAGCGTACTACGCGAAGTTCAAACACGGAGACCTGGTGAAAGGTCGTAAATATTACGTCACCGTAAAAGCCATCAATGGTGCAGGGCTTGAATCGGAACCAATGACATCAAATGGCATTGTCGTCGGAAAAACGGAGTTTGTGTTCGGGAAAAATGACTCGGGGTCGTTCTTCTTCGATACAGTGAATGTGAACTCGAATGAAACGAAAGAAGATGATTCTGGTATTGGGAATACGTTCGGGACTTTGGATATTCCTGTCGGAGCTGTTGAAGGTGAGATGAAATTTCAAATTCATAGCCTTGATGAAAAAGAGATGAAGGATGGAATGGTTGATAATATGACAGTCGTTGATCCTGAAATTGTTAAACCACCCAAGGTAGGTAGATATAAAACGAATATAACGGTTCTTCTTTGATAAATAGAATCCTCAGGTTTATTCACTGTAGTCCTGAAGTGGTATTGTTGGTAGAGTGATTAAGTACATATCCTTGTCACCTTTGCCGTTGTAAAATTATACAATCCTGGCTAAAAGCCTTGGCTCGCCGTGAAGCAAAAATTACAAATTTGGTTTTGCCGACCTGTAAAATGACTATATAATTCTTCCTTAATTGCCCCTACTTCGCTGTTGAATTTGTTGCAGTTATTCTGCTAAACTGCAGCTAACATCGTATGGGGGAACATATTGTTATATAAATGAAAATAATGGTTAAACTTGTATGTAAAGAGTACCAAGTATTTTTGACTGGGATCGTAGCCTTATTGAATTCAGTCCCGTGTGAGAATAGTGCATCTAGTTTGATGTTTGACTAGATTCAATGAGTACTTAGGTCTTCTCTTGTAGTAACACTGAACCAAAACGGGAGGATCCTGACTGACACAGTTTAGAACTGATTAAGCTAAACAGAGATTTTGATTTAATTCAAATTTCCTAACTCTGTTGTAACATTACGTCAATAAAAGGTAGAAAGTTATGTTTACAACTGTCAGATTTATCCAATGTAAATAAAGTTAGTTTAGTTTAGGTTTCCTCCTCTAGTAATACTGGATCAGTAAGAGATGATCCTAACTGGACCTCTAGGGAGAACAGTCTAGAACTGATAGATCTATCCAGAATAAATATAAGGTTTGTTTAGTTTAGACTTCCACCTTTGCAACTCACCTTCACATAGTATTCAACGTCATAGTAAGCTAATTTTATTACCGCTTTTGTTTTTTAAATATTTATTAAAAGACATCTTATACCTAATTTGTTCTTTTTCAGCATTTCAAACTGGGCAACTACAGTTTTCTGATCAAAGCTTACGAACCAGAAAACAACACGTTACAATCTGAATATCATTTCATGAAACCCATAACTATCTCATTGTTTTATGATGTGGATCAAATGTTGAAAAAAAACAGGAAAACTGTCAGTAAGGAGGTGACGAAGGAAGATATTGATCCTGTGCTTTTACTCTGGGACAAAAAGAATAAAACATGGTAAGTATATGTCCTTTTCAAATGTATTTGGCGGTTATAAAACACATAGTTAAACATTGTCAATTTAAATACGATTATCATTGATGCGGTAAAATTGACGCCACATCCGGCTTTAAAATTTTATTCAACTTTCGTCGCAAAAACGAGGCCAAGAAGGCTTGTTAAGATGCGCCTATAAAAATTAATGTTGTTGATATCTTCACAGGTTTGATGCGTCCAAAACCTGCCCAGAGCCATGGACTTTCGTTGACCACGCCGCAAAACTCCTTAAAGTGCACGTGTGTCACTTGACACAGTTTGCATTGTTCTGGTCGTTTGAAGAAGAAAATGGAATTATAGAATTCAACAAAGAAAGTAATGGTAAGTTGCAAATATCATACTTGTAGAATACATTTTGGTGGAGGTATAGGGAATCTTGGAATGGAACTAGGCATCAGGACCACAAAGTCGCTCAAGACTAGTAGCCTTAAGACCCGTTTACACTTTTTGCAGCAATTTTTAGTGCGATTTTCTTCTTCTAATGCATGGAAATAAGTAGGTGAGTTATGATATTCTGGACCTTACAGTTCAATGATATACCCTTATCTGAATATTCATAACTCATCCAGTCGTTTACATCCATCAAAAGAAGAAAATCGCTGCAAAAATTGCATGTGTAAAACAGGCCTTTAAGTGTAAACTATTATAATAATAGCTTCAATGCTTCATTAATATTCTCAAAGCGTCACGGAATTGCTGTAAATTGCGCCATTCCTTGCCTTCTTACTTCATCTGATAGTGTTGCACCTCCCTTGCCTACTTATGAGAATTTTTTTATCACCAGGCTAAAAAACAGCGATTTTTAGTCAACATAACCAGCTCGCGCCATTTATGTCACAAAGGCCATTCACCCAAAAGATTATTTTTTTAGATTTTCATCCAAGATGGCGCCCCGATGAGCAATTTTATTGAAATTTGACTAATTACATCTTACTGATGCATGGACAAAAATGTTTGAGAAGAAATAATAACATTCTCATAGTTGTCACAGTTAGGTGGTCCAGTAGGATTAAATAAGCCAATAAAAATTTTTGTTGCCATTGTCCTTTAAGAATGGGCTTAGAACGAAATTCTAGCTAAAATAAGGCTCATGCAAATACTGTTTTAAACAAGAGAAGGTCCTTCTAGTTGATACTCTTATGGTTATGGTTATGCTTATGGTTATGATATGCTTCTGATTGTGTTGTGTTGTGCATTGTGGTGAAAACCAGCTGGCTTAACTGAAAAAATGAAAAGAAAATGACCTTTCGAGCAAAGTATATGTGTGAAAAGCTTAAAAATAATATTGTTTTAGGTTCATTGACTCGTCCGCCTCCACACGCCATATTAGAAGAAGACAACAGTGTCATCTACAATCCTGAGCGATATGGCAACAAAATGATTCTTGATATAGTCAGACGCAAGGGTTCTACTGGAACCATTAATGTCACATGGGTCGCCAACAGCCAATCAAATGCCGAGATTCCATTTACTGTTTCTCCAATGTTTAGTGAGTTGACGTTTATCGAGGGCCAATGGAATTCGTCCATTCATTTGAAATTCGGCGCCATGCCTAACATGAGTGAGGCTGTGCTGAATGTGAAATTTTTGAATATGTCTGGAGGTGCAATGTTGGGGAACATAACCAGTTTGAAAATCGTCTTTCCAGCTCAAGTTAAAGAGATAAAAGATTCAGATAGTAATGTTATTTTGGAGATTATTATACCATGTGCAGTTGGTATGTTGGTGATCTTGTGTGTAATGGCGGCGTATATTTTTGTCCGCAAGCGTCAAAGGTAAACTGATGATTGTAGTAGTAGAGGGTGGTGGTGATGATGTTGGTAGTTGTGTGGGTAATGGTAATGTTTGCGGAAATCTGAAATGATGATGGTGGTGTTGATGACGGTGGTGATCATGGCGATGGTAGTGATGACAGTAGCGATGGTGAATATGACTTGGTGGTGATGGTGATAATAGTGGTGGTAGTGATGATAGGGTTGAATATGGTGTTAATTATGGTACGTGGTGTGGTGGTGATGACGATGGTGCAGGTGACGACCACGATTCAATACATAATCATATGAATTGTGAAGATCAGTATCTCTTTTCTTGCAGCTATACAGTAGAGCAGTCACCTTTCAGGAATGTAGACCTAGACAACCTTGTCTCTGATCAAGTGTAAGTACTATATTTTTTGTAACCCAATTAAACCTGGGTAAATAAAAAATGTTGCAGCAGGCATGTAGCAGACCAGGGGCCGGTTGTTCAAAGCTGGGTTAGCTTAACCCTGGGTTAACCTAATTTTCTAAACTTCCTGACAGCTTGTCTATAAATTTGGAAATATTTCTTCAGAGATCTTGTCTGGATCGATAGGAGTTTACTTCTCTGAAGTTTTGAAATAAACAGACGTGCAGAAATATACGAACTAAAACAGCAGGTTAAATTTTAACCCAGGGTTAGCGCTAACCCACCTTTGAACAACCGGCCCCAGAACTCTGTGTTTTACTCGGAATAAATCCAAGGGTGGGTAGTAGTACTGTAGCGAACTACAATTTTCAAGTAGCCAGTAGTTTTTGACTACTTTTTTAAAACAGTAGCTGTAGTTATAGCGAACTACATTTTGCCTAAAAGTAGCCAAGTAGTTGGCTACTTTTCAAACGGCGAATCGCTATTCGCTACTTTTTAAAATTGTTAGCAACTTGATAGAATAGCATGATATTGAGACACGGTCTGCTTAAAATCAATACTTAATAGTCAATTTGCACTCCTGAACACTGTAGTGCTTACAAAAATGTTGCTTTGTGTTTACTGTTGTCTGTTGCTACTCGTAAGTCGATTTGTTATAGGTTATATTACAGCCTGAGTTAATAGTAGATGCTCCAAATACAGTAAAACTGAAAAATGTAGATTAGCGAAATAGCGAAATAGTTCGCTACATTTTTTAAGCAGTAGCTGTAGTTAGTAGCGAACTACCTTTGTTCAAAAGTAGCAGTAGTTGTGGTGGACTACATATTTTTGAAGTAGCTGTAGTTATAGCGAACTACAAAAATTTTGTAGTCAACCCACCCTTGAATAAATCACTTTTTACCTATGTGGGCAGCATTTAATGATGCGGTTCTATGATGAAATTCCCTCGTAGTCGCTTGTGAGAAAACTGGTGTCATTATGGACCATCAAAGGGCGGCAGGCTTTCTCTCCGTACTCCGGTTACCTACAATAACAGTGAAACAATTGAACTCAGGGATTTTGCGGGCTTTATTCCCAAGACCAAATATTTGCGCTACAAATCTAACTGTCGTTTCCATGCAGGTTTCGCACCACATCAGAACAGTCGGAGCAGATTGCTGAAACATCGTTCAACCAAGACCTAGGATATGTTAACCGGGGGCAAGACACCGACGACCAAATTGATGAAGAATTGTGAGAAAAATTTAACGTTGTTCAAAGAATAACAACCAGCTGAAGTTTTACAACATCACAACCGTACACTACAGTATAACATAAAAGGCAATCATAAAAATAATCCTAACAGTAATGTCTAATGAGTCAGTATTAATAAAAGGCCGTCCTTTGCAAACCTTAAACTTTAAACCTTAAACTTTAAGCGCGCAAAGCTTAATGGGGGCACAAGTTTCAAGCTTAGTAGTTGAATATTGCAGCTATTTGTGAATGAATTGTTCTCGTAAGGAGATATTTACCATGTCTCTAAGAAATGGGCCCCATATATGATTTCTAAACTGATTAAATGATGCTCGCATTATGCTTTGAACGCTTAGAGTTTAAGGTTTAAAGTTTAGAGTTTAAGGTTTGCAAAGGACAACCTTTTTTGAATTAGCTGTATATGTTGAAATTAATGTAAATACATACTAAAAAAATTATAAATAACCTACGTTGGTAAGCCTGTCGAGAATGCAACCGACAGCTATGTTTCGTGGGAAATAGGCAATTGACCCCCTGCGAAATATTGTATTTGTTATAAAATTTTATTTTTTTGTAAAAGTAAATGGTGATAACGCCAACCTATGTGTACCCTGGGTTCCAGAGCCTTCAGAAAGTTTCCCAGATTGGGGTTTCTGTGTAATAAATTGAAACTCCGCTTCCCTTTCATATCTCATGATCAAGACCTTTAAGAACCTGAAAACCTCTGGCACCCTGGGTAGCCTATGTGGAGTTATCACCACGGCGGAGTAGTTCTTTAGGAGTTAAGGTATATGGTTTACACCGATTTGTCGTGTATGATTCGTATTCTGGCGTATGTTATCGAATAATAAGCATGTGTAAAGAGGTTGCATTTCAAGTTTCGCCAAAAAACTAATTGAACAGGAGTTCTGGACTTAGGTGAGGGTTAGTGTATGCTATATGTAGCCAGCAATATAGCCACGACAATCACGTAGCAAGGTCATGTTTCGCGTGCGTGATATTTCGGAAGTCTAAAAAAAATTCAACATCGTAAAAACTCACTGATATCGAAGGAACTTGATTGAGTTCCGAAATACCACCCACTCCAACCGACTTGACCTCGTAGCTCAGTTGGAAGGTTGCGGGTTCGATTCCCACAGCGGTCAGGCAAACCTTTCCGCTTGTTCGGTGTGGATACACTCAGATAGAAACGACATCACAAACACACATCTTCACCCGAGTGCATAATACCAGGAACAAAAAAATATTCGAAGTACAACTAGGTGTGGCGGGATATTCTATAGTTAATATTCCGCCACTTGTTCAAGCTCAATTCTTGCATATGTTGTTGAAAATTTTATGCTTCTTTCTGTAAAGGCAACGCAGGATTTGTAACATCCTGGTAACCCTATAGCCTCCTCTGCCTATGTAACTCCCCTTCGTAACTCCGAGTCCAGGCTCTTGAGTTATATGAATGGTGAATTTTTCTCCCAAAACTATTTTACTATCCATAATCCGAAAAATCTGACCGTATCTTGAGCTACACTCGATAGTCGATACCCCCTGGATCCGCCCCTGCCCATCTGTCATTTGTCCTGTTTTCTAAGCAAGCTACAAGTTTGATCAGTCTTGAATTGTTTTTAAACAAGGAAAGTCCACTCATATTTCTTGAACGAAAAAATGGGGAAGACAACATATGATGCCTACAGATATTCGCACGCTACGGTAATTGTGTTTGGGATTCTTGGTAATGTTTTGGTAATTATTTCCATACTAAGACAAAAGATTGTGTTGAAGAACACTGACTACTACTTTCTTGTCCTACACCTTGCGATGTGTGACCTGGGGGCACTGACCCTTTATCTTTTCGATCGTATCAGCCCCGATTTTGTCGAAGAACAACGTGTTACTTCTTCCAACATATATTGTGTTTTTTTTTATATATATTAGCTACGGCTTTCAAGTCGCAGGAATAGGTATGATGTTGATCATTTCAGTGCTTCGTTATCGTGCTACTGTGCATCCCTTAAAACCTGCCATCAGTCGATGGAAATTGAAAGTTTTTTGTAGTTTGGCGTACATTGTTGGTTTCATCGCGGGTTATGGAACATATCTGTCCTTATGTTGTATGCAGTGGAACGATGTCGCAATTGTTTATGTTTATGAGAAATTTTATTTCAGTTACTTTGTATTCTGGTTTTACTTTTTCCCAACAGTATTTATGGCTGTAGTTTATTATAAAATATGTCAAGCACTCGTCATGCAAAACAGATACATAAAAAAAGTATGTTCAAATCCAGTGAGACGAAGTGCGCCTAGTTCGTCTTTCAAAATCCTGAAATTTATCCGAAATCGACGAACTTCTTGTTTGTCTCATTCCCGTCCTATGTTTTGGAAATTGGAAATATTGCTATCTCTGTGTGATATTCTGTACATCGCTGAGCAGTAATAATTTCTTAGAGAAATACATTTGGATTGGGTATATGGCAGATTTTGTGAAAGTTGATGGTTCGTATTCAGTAACCTCTCATATATGGAATAATGGACAAACGGTTGTTCACATTTTGGAAACTTTGCCGCAAGAAGAAACAGAGACCACAAAGAAACTGATTAGACAGTTCTTGCAACAAGCTGGACAAACGAGACATCTTCATAGGTTGTCAGCCTCATATAGATAGACAATTATTCGTCCAGGATGAGACTTGTTTCTCCCTCATTTCACAGACACTGTTCATGACAATGAAAAAATAGAAAATAATGAATCCGCCACGTACTGTGCCGGGAATATAGATTTAGCTTTGAATAAACATGACAGTATAAATGCGTGTGTTTTACTTTGGCCATCCGAAATTTTGATCATGGAGTTTTAGGGAATTTGCAGATTGATTTATTGATTGATTTATCCATTGACACATTCATTTATCCATTGACTATAAAAATATGTGATAGTTAATTTGACTTAGCTGGTCATAACTTTGATCCCAAAATACCGGAGTGCTTCTATTATAAAAAAATGATAGGTCCAACTTAATTTCAGGATTAAAATGACTAAGCTTACTAAATTTGTCAATTGTCATATTAAAAAACTTAGTCCTAAATAAAGTTTGTGAATTTTTGGTGGATCTCAGATCATGACCGTGGCAACGGAATTCCGTTTTATAGGGGCCTGAATGTGAGTGGCAGGGCTGGTGTTTATCTCCTGAGCGCTCCACGTCGTTTTGAGTTAAATTGATATAACATAATCAACATGATGATCTAGATCTTAGATGTATAAATATTAAAATAGCATGAAATTTTGTAGTTTACGACATTTGAAAGCAAGTAAATATGTTAATACTTAATTTACATTTTGATATGTGCCATTTCTTCTGCAACGTTTCAATAGGTCAGTTGAAGCCGGCCTAAAAACGTTTTTCAGAACCATATCTGAAGGGCCAGAAAAATATCTGATAATGCTGCGCTTCAAGGGCGTAAGTAGGAAGCTTGATAAAATTAAGGGGGGGGGGGGCTTCGAATGTTTTGAGTCTCTAGATCGTCAAAAATGGCATTTTAGAATCTTCTCTACCTCTTTCGTTAGGTACTTTCATTAATTATTCTATTATAGTTTTTTTATACTATCCGGGAGTCAGGATGGATTATTACTATTAATTGGCCGATCAGCACATTTCATTTGGGGCTTTTTCGCTGGGGGAATGGGAGGAGGTCGAACGTTACTCGTCATCCCTTGGAAAAAAATTATTGAATGCCCTATATAGACAAAACTCTGCAGTTTTAGCAGAAGCGTTTCGTTATGGCGTTTTGATAGTTAATACAATATCCTATATATCAATTTCTTTGACATTTGTCGAGTACCATAAAGCTCGTCCTCACGAGCGGAGTTCTTATTGGTCAATTGTATACAGCTGCCGTATATTGTCTTATATATCGTACGTAAAATGTTCCCATCTGTCATTTGTCCTGCTTTCTAAGCAAGCTATACCAGCTTGATCCTGAATTGTATTTCAGCAACGAAAGTCATAACTCAAATTACTTGAACGAAAGAATGGAGAAGACATCATATGATGCCTACAGATATTCTTACGTTGCAGTACTTGTATTTGGGATTCTCGGTAATATTTTGGTAATCATTTCCATACAAAGACAAAAGCAAGTGTTGAAGAACAACTACTACTTTCTTGTTCTACATCTTGCGATATGTGATCTGGGAGTACTGATAATTTATCTTTTCTACGATATCAATTTCGAACAACAACTTGTTTCTTATTCCATCATGTATTGTGTTTTTTTAAATACATGTTACGCCGTTCAAGTCGCAGGAATAGGTATGATGTTGATAATTTCGGTGCTTCGTTATCGTGCTACTGTATATCCTTTAAAACCTGCCATCAGTCGACAAAAATTGAAAATCGTTTGTGGCTTGGTGTACATTGTAGGTTTCATTGCAGGTTATGGAACATATCTGCCGTTCTGTTTCTTGCGGCGGAACGATGTCGCAATTGTTTATAATAAAGTTCATAAAAGTTACTTAATATCGTGCTTTTACTTTTTCCCAACAGTATTTATGGCTGTAGTTTATTATAAAATATGTCGAGCACTGATGAAACAAAACAAATACATTAAAAGAGTATGTTCAAATCTAGTGAGACGAAGTGCGCCTAGCACGTCTTTCAAAATCCTGAAATTTATCCGAAATCGACGAACTTTTTTTGTTTGTCTCATTACCGTCCTGTGTTATGCAATTGGAAATATTCCCTTTACAGTGTACTTTATTTTAATCACCGCTGAGGAATATCGTTTATTAATGAAATATTTTTGGATTGTCTGGTTGGCAGGTATTATTAGAGTTGCTGGTTCGCATTCAGTAAATCCTCTTATATATGGAATATTGGACAAAAAGTTGCTCACATTTTGGAAACTTTGCCGCAAGAAGAAACAGAGACCATGGGGAAATTGATTATAGACAGTTCTTGTAGCAAGCTGAACAAACGAGACATTTTCATAGATTGTCACTTCACTCAGCTCCATAGATAGACGGTTGTTCTTCCAGGATAAGACTTGTATCTCTTTCACTGTGTATACTACAGTGAAAAATAGAAAATAATGAATCTTCCGCATAACTTTTGAAGGAATATAGATTTAACTTTGAATAAACATGACAGCAAAAATGCATGAATTTTACTTTTGACCAGAACTTTTGATCATAGAGCTTTACGGCATGCATTTGTAGATTGATTTATTGATTGACTGCAGATTTATCAATTGGCACATTGATTTATCCATTGACTGTAAAAATTTATGATAGCCGGTTTTTTGACCTAGAAAGTCGTACCATTGAACCCAAAATACGTGGAGTGATTTTTTCATAAAAATGATAGGTCCAAACCAGATTTGATAAAGATAGGAATTTGTGAATTTTTGGTCGATCTCAGATCATGAACGTGACAACGGAATCTGTTTTAGGGGCCTGGATATGAGTGCCAGGGCCGGTGTTTATTTCTTGAGCGCTCCAGGTCGTTTTGAGTTAAATTGATATAACATAATCAACATGATGGTCTAGATCTTAAATGTATAAATATTAAGATAATTTGTAGTGTACGACATTTGAAAGCAAGTAAATATATTAATAGCTACTTTACTTTTTATATGTGCCATTTTCTTCTGCAACATTTCAATAGGTCAGTTGAAGCCGACCTAAAAACACTTTTCATAACAATACCTGGAAGGCAAGAAAAATGATGTGCTTCAGGGGCGTATTAGGCCGAAACTTGCTAACCTGAAGAGGGCACGTCTGCTTGCAGTGTACCACTGCTCTCCATGCTCTTCACTCACATACAGTGCAGCATGTATAGTTGAGGGAATGTCGGGCAAAAAATTCCGAATGACGAAAAAAATTTCCGAATCTTTCATGGCGTACGAAGGCAGTTCCGTAGGAAGCTGCTCTTAATCGGGCGTGGAGGCTGAAAACGAGAGCCAAAGGCCCGAGGAAATTTTTAATATAGAGTCTCCAAAACGGCCATTTCCTGGACTTTGGGGAAGATTTGAAAGAATTTTGATGGTCAGAAAACAACGTTTTAGTATGTCGAAATTTACAATTTATACTTACAATACAATTCTATAATATTTTCTCTGTTTAACAACTAAAATTTCGTTATTGCCGTAATTTTCCGAATGGCCAACTCGATTTTCCGAATATGTTAATTCTAAAAATGTTGGGGCCGGGGGGGGGGGGGTTAACCATCCCCCCAATACCCCCCTCGCTACGGCCCTGTGAGACTAGGCAATCGACCCCATGCGAAATATTATATATTTGTTATAAAATTCTATTTTTTTGTAAAAGTTAATGGTGGTAACTTCAACCTATGCGGAGTTATCATCACGGTGAGTAGTTCTTAAAGTATGTTTACACCGATTTGTCGTGTATGATTCGTATTCTGGCGTATGTAATCGAATAATAAGCATGTGTAAAGAGGTTGCATTTCATGTTTCGCCAAAAACTAATTGAACAGGACTTCTGGGCTTAGGGTGGGGGTTAGTGCATGCTATATGTAGCCAGCAATATAGCCACGACAATCACGTAGCAAGCTAGTCATGTTTCGCGTGCGTGATATTTCGGAAGTCTAAAAAAAATTCAACATGTACATCGTAAAAACTCACTGATATCGAAGGAACTAAATTGAGTTTCGAAAAATCACCCACTCGATCCGACTTGACCTCATAGCTCAGTTGGAAGGTCGCGGTTTCGATTCCCATCGCGGTCAAGCAAACCTGTCAGCTTGCCCGGTGTGGACACACCATAGAAATAATAGATCTATTATTATAAGTAATAGCATGGCTTGAGGGAGATCAGTGATTAAATGGCCCCGTAACCCGAGGCAGGTTTGCGGAATTCCCCGACCCGAGGGCGAAGCCCGAGGGAATTCCGCAAACCTGCCGAGGGTTAGGGGCCATTTAATCACTAATCTCCCGAAAAGCCATGCTATTAGTTTGTAATAGCATAGTTGCGCTCCCATTTAAAAATGACAAACATGCCCTACTTGGAATCAGCGTATTTAAGCTAAAACATTTGCTTCATTGCTTGTGGGATGTAAAAGCTTGTTGCACATGCGCACTTTTTACGCTTTAATTGGTTACGCATGCGCAATCTATCATTTAACGTACCACAACAAAAACGCTAAATATATTAGTATAAAATTGGAGACTGCACGAACGTAATTTAAATGATGCGGCAACTCAGGGATCGGATGATAGACTATTGACGGCTCTGAGCTAACTGTTGCTGTTCCTTGCACGATTGTGTGCGTGAGGCACTTGCCTAATGCGTAGTCGTCAGGGAGACAAAGGTGTGACCCTTGGTAACGGGCGATTAGTTCTAATCGCCCGCTCTAGCGGGCGATTAGAACTAATCGCCCGCTACAGCGGGCGATTAGTTAGTAATGGTACCTGTTGAAACAAAAAAAACCCCGGGCAACTATGCTATTATTTAAATAAATCTATTATTTCTATGGATCTATTATTTCTATGGGACACACAAAGATAGAGACAACATCACAAACATACATCTTCACCTAAGTGCATAACACCAGAAACAAAAAAATATTCAAATTACAACTAGGTGTGGCGGGGTATTCTATAGTTAATATTCTGCCACTTGTTCAAGCTCAATTCTTGCATATATTGTTGAAAATTTTATGCTTATTTATTACGAAAGTCACCGAACTGTGGAATCGCATCAAAAATTCGTATATCGACCACTCCCACAAACGTCTACGACCGCGCCTACATAGTTTTGCACGTTTACAATTCTAATTTTAAACAGCCAATTACCAAGAACCTGATTGGCTGTTCAAAATTAGAATTGTAAACATGCAAAACTATGTAGTCGAATGTAGGCGTGGTCGTAGACGTTTGTGGGAGTGGTCGATATACGAATTTTTGATGCGATTCCACAGTTCGGTGACTTTCGTAATAGTCTAAAGGCTACGAAGGATTTGTAACATCCTGGTAACTCTGGCTATGTAACTCCCCTTGGTAACTCCAGGCTCTTGAGTTATATGTCAATCAGCGTATCATGGGCGTACCGGAAGGAAAAAATTAGGGGGGCGGAAAGGAAATTGCCCGACTTTTCGTTAAATTGCCCGACTAGTACCAAAAATTTTTTCCCGGAAAATTTATTTTGGCGACCTCCCCCTCCGTCGCCAAAAAAATTTCGGTCAGTGTACCATTTAAGGGGTCAAAAAATTTTCCGGACATACCAAAATTTTTCGGAGCAACACATAAATTTTCAAAAAAACCACAAAATTGACTAAATTTTCGAAAAAATTGACAGAATTGGTCCGATTTTTTTTTTTAAACACCCAAAATTGCCCGACTGTTAATCGAATACTGCCCGACTGCCCAAAAAACTGGGGGGGGGGCTACCGCCCCCCCCCCGCCCCCCCGCCCGGTACGCCTATGAAACGTATTATATTGCTCAGTGGTTGAAGAGCAGGGTATTGGAGCAGGCCTAGGGCTATTTCAGATCCGTCATAGTACCTAGTCACCTGCAGGATTTTTCTGCACGTCCATAACTATATACTTCCTCTTGTCCATGAGGTGAATGCCTCTCAAGGCTAATTTCCACTCAGGAAAATTATCCGTAGATTGGAACGGACAAGAAAACTTTTCTTTGTCTTGTGAGCTCTGGGTTGGAACTAATGACTTTAACACAAAGAAAAATTTTCTTGTCCGTTCCAATCCACGGATAATTTTCCTGAGTGGAAATTAGCCTTCAAACGCGCACTGGCTAGGCCCATGGCGCCAGCATTTTTAATGACAAATTACAGTTACGCCAAAATCATTGGAAAATCAAATAGGAAAAACCAAGAAGTCGCACTTTTGTACGTGTAGTCTATTCTATGGCCCAGGGTTGGGCTCCTTGGAAATAGATCCTAATAAAGAGCCCCATAATCTTTAAGAACTAGCCATGAAAAAACCTCTTTTAGTCTTTTATCTCCCTTTTTCTGAGGAAAAGGCAAGGGGGGGGGGGATGCGCAAGGTGGTGGATAACTTCTCCCCTTCGCAAAAAATTCGAATGCATCGAATGTGACGTCATATATTTGTGACGTCATTGTAAACAATTGGTTGTCAGGGAGCTTGAACCACAAAGTGTCAAGTGTGAACAGTCGATTCGAAAGTATCTTCAAAAGTGGTCTACGTACTTATCGATTTCCGAGTTTTGTACTTTTGAACAAACAGGATAGTCTGACCGTAGCGAAGATGGAAGAAAAACCGGCAGGGAAGATTTTTGAAATTGAAAATTTAACAAAAAAAGGACATCAATTTTTACAAGATGGCGATTTGGAAAACTCGTATTTGACATATGAGAAAGCTTTGAGCTTAGCTCACGAGACAAGCGATGCTTTTACGATACGGGCGTGTTTTTTTAACCTCGGGGCATGTTGTGTTGCGAAGAATCAGCCGCAAAAAGGGCTTGAGTTTCTGCTACGAGCGGTTGCTCCCGAAAGGCATACTGATGGTGTTTTGAACTTTTGTGACCTCAACTATAATATGGCTATAGCTCATGATTTGTTGGGTAAGCCTGACGAGGCAAAGAGATGTTATGAAACCGCTTTGGAAGGGTATCGGGAGTATTCAAATTCTGAAATGATAGCCGAGACTTGCCTGAAACTTGGTGGAACGTTGGCGGCACTTGGCTCACTTAAGGAGGCTGTTCGGGTTTTTTATGAGGGTGAAAAGGTTTTTCGGCAATTGTTGGATCAAAGACATGAAGTGCTATGTTTAAGCAGCAGGGCTACATTGTTGGCTGAATTACGAGATGAGGAATGTCAAACGCTGTTGAATATCGTTGTTGATAAAGTGGAATCGCTTGAAAATGATTCTCTTAAAGGTTCGATAGTAATAGCAGTCAACAAATATATTTTGTACTTGTTCCATCAGGGGCAGATCTACTGTGGGCTGTGCACCCAACCTAGTGGTGTCTAGCACCCCCTAGAAAAGTTCAACACCACCTTCAACCTACCCTGGATTCCAGAGCCTTTGACAGTAAATAATAAATTGAAATGTCGCGAAGGCTCTGGTTCAACGGGGCAATTCTTTGATTAAACCGCGCCAATCACAAAACAGAATTAGTGGTTTTAGTAAAACCACTAATTCTGTTTTGTGATTCTGTACTAAAACCACTAAAACCGCGCCAATCACAAAACAGAATTAGTGGTTTTAGTAAAACCACTAATTCTGTTTTGTGATTCTGTACTAAAACCACTAATTCTGTTTTGTGATTGGCGCGGTAATCAAAGAATCGCCCCGTTGAACCAGAGCCTTCGCGACATTTCAATTTATTATTTACTGTCGAAGGCTCTGGAATCCAGGGTACCTTCAACCATACATTTTCTGCTTTTCAAATAGTGATTAGCGGAACTGCTACTCGTATATCCTGCGAGCAGGCTCCAGTCACAGGCTACTGTTATCGTGTGTTGATTTCTTGAAACAATTTAATTGATTTGTGAGCTCACTAGAAAATACTCAGAATGCATTAGTTATATATCATGGTTAAAATATGTAAACATGTTGTTATACTGTGATTACAGTCATATTTTCAAATAGATCACTGTACTTTAAATTAATAAGCAAATTTACTGATATTGCGTCACAGCAACTGCCCAGTCACCCCTATGTGATAAAAATTTAAAGCCAATATAAACTTTATAAACAAAACATAATGTAAAACGTAACATAACATATGGCGGACATGCAGATTCAGCCATATCTCAAATAATGATAATGTTGGGATTATTGCAGACCGCTGAGGAGAGTGGTCCTCTGCTAGATCTGCCCCTGCCTATAATATTTTGATCCTTTAATGTACATGAATCATTTATATTAACAGTGTAATTTAAAATAATTTTTATCCTTTGTAATAACCTGTTCTTGTTAATTCAGCAAAAGTGTACAGTGATATCGGCTTGGTCCAGTCATCATCTGGCCATTATGATGTTGCTTCTCAATACCTGGACAAGTCGCTTAGACTTCTGCAATCTGTGGGTCAGAGAGACCGAAAACTACAAGCTTCAGTGTATCAGAATCTAGGCGCTGTACACAATCAGCTTGGGCAGTACGTCAAGGCAATTGTGTACCATGAGAAAGCTATTGAACTCTATGGTAAGGCTGATTTCACATTTGGGTAAAATTGTCTCACTTTAGACAGTCAAGTATAGTAATAAAGTGGGGCGCAATTCAACTCAATGATAAGTTTTTAGACGTTTTGTGGTTTTTAAATGTTTATTATATTATGAGCTTTCGACTGCCAGTCTGTAGTCTTCAACACACTGCACAGACTGCAAGTCAAAAGCTCATAATAATAAATATTTAAAAACCAGAGAAAGTCTAAAAACTTATTATGAACTCAATGAGTTAAATTAAAGGTCCAGTTAGTCCTTAATTAGAGGTCCAGTTATTAGAGTCATTGCACACTCCCTAGTTGATCCAGTGTTATTATATTACTGTACAGGAGGGGACAATAAACTATTAAATTAAACTATAACTATTTATACTGGATAGCTCTATCAGTTCTAAACTGTCCATGCAGTAAGAGTCATCACTTGCTGATCGAGTGTTATTACAGGAGGAAACATAAACTAAACTATGTTTGCAATGTTACTCTGAGTGTATATCCACACCGGGTGAGCTTGAAAAATTTTTGCCCGGCCACGGTGGGATTCGAACCTACGACCTTTGGAATACTAGCCCAATGCTCTTCCAACTGAGCTACGCGGTCAGGACGGTTCAAGTAAGTGATATTTCGGAACAGTATCTAGTTCCTTCAATACCAATGTGTTCTAGTAATATGAATTTTTTCTGTGTTGGTGTTGTGTACTCAGGTGAATAATATGTTTGCAATGTTACTCTGAGTGCATATCCACACCGGGCGAGCTTGAAAAATTTGCCCGGCCACGGTGGGATTCGAACCTACGACCTTTGGAATACTAGCCCAATGCTCTTCCAATACTAGCCCAATACTAGCCCAATACTCAGAGTAACATTGCAAACATATTATTCACCTGAGTACACAACACCAACACAGAAAAAATTCATAAACTAAACTAGTAACTTTATTTATACTGGAATAGCTCTCCATCTGAGTTCTAAACTGTTTTTCCTATATTGCCTAAGTGTTTACTGCATGAGGAATAGAGGCTCAACCAAAATGCACTTATCAATTGAAACTAAAAACAGTTTAACTAAAACTTGTTTTATTATTATATATGTGCCCTAGGTGTCATGTCAATGAGGTATGCACAAGGGCACTCGTTCAGCAATCTTGGTTATGCTTGTGGCCAGCTCGGACAACTGGAGGAATCTCAAGAACAATTCACACATGCTTTACAAGCTGCCAAGGACTGTCAGGATTTTCGTGGTCAATGGCAAGCGTACGAAGGACTCTCTGCAATTCACTTTCAGAAAAAAGACTACGAGAAAGCAGTGAACTGCTTAAAAACTGCCCTAACTGTTCTGCCTCTTGGTGGGGTTGACGAAAACAGCGTGCATGAACGAATTGTTGCAAAGTTGTCAAACGCACTGGAATATCAACTGACCAATAAACAAACACACCAACACACTGACAAACACGAGAAGGCGGATGATAAAAAAGGAAAATCTAGAGGGAAAGATAGGAACATTACAGTACACGTAGATACACATATGGGTATTGATGGATCCTTGCAGGATAATGGTGGATCCTTGCAGGATAATGGTGGATCCTTGCAGGATAATGGGGGACCCTTGCAGGATAATGAGGGACCTTCACAGGGGAATGATCCTAAGGAATCCTCGCCTAAAGTGGGTCATGTCAGGCCACGGGAAAAGAACCATAAATTCATCGCCCGAGGTCTGCACATCGACGAGCCTTCTTCAGAGAATGAACGGTCTGATGCGTCTGACTCGACTTTCGATACCATATCAAGCTATTCGGGGTACGCATCGAGTTGTATGCGCGAGGCCCCGAGCGAGGTGGGGAGTACTCATCATGAACTTAGTAATCTAGAGTCCACTGCGGGGTCTACCACTCTACCTCCCCCACAAAAGGACCCACTAAATAACACCTACGAAGAACCACAAGATATCATTCATGTTATAGAAAGCGGACGATTACGTCTGCATGAAATGCCTCCTGGCCCCCGAGATACCATACTCGCGTCGATGAATGGAGACTCTGACGACCAGCAGCTAACGACTTTGGGGGAACAACGTAAAAATAATCAGAAAAATAAATCAGCAATTTGTGTCATTCAATAAATGAATATTTTTACATACGAGTTTCTATTTCTGTTTTATTAAATTAAGAGGCAATTTTTTTCTATATCGCTTATTTGCGATTAAAAGTGTTCAAAACCTAAGATATTTTTGGGCGTACCTCTTAAAATTGCTCTATTTTAGCTTTATTCTCTAGTTTATACAGTTAAAGTACCTTTTTGAATACATTTGTCGGTTGAGAAACATAAAATAATAGTGAAAAATTGTCAATTAAAATACAATTATCAATTGTGCTTTAAAAGTGACGCCATTTTACAGCAATATAAGCAAAACTCAGTACTGAACTTCAGACATCATTTTTTCCTTGGCGTACCATCTAAAATCTCTTCATTTTAGCATTATTTTACAGACAAAGCACTAAAAATGCTTTTAAAGATGCGGCACAGTCCGATCTGCGCATGTGCACAAAGGAGCCCTCGTTTTATTTACAAACAGTTTATTTAGGTTTTTATTTCATTTTATCTTCTTGCAAAGCTTGATTGTTGTGTCTTGATAATTTATTATACTCTAGAATCATGAAAATATAAGTAGTTGTCGAATAAAATTCAATATTTTGGATACCGAAATGTAAACAAAGCCTTTGTTTACATACGGACTGTACCGCATCTTTAAAGTTTGTTTGCCGATTGAGAAACGTATCGAAGATAAAAATTTTGAATGTAGTCATAACCACAATTAGTATATTATACCCTGATTATACTCATTAGTTTGGAGCGCGTGTTACGTAACATACAAAAAAAGTTCTTGATCTTTCGTGAACAGAAGAACCGACAGCCAGGCAAACATTTAGAAAATGTAAGAAATAAAGGTAATGCGAAAGAATTATACACAAAAAACTAAACTTTTGTATAATTGTCAGCCTGTTGATGGCTACAGGACTCTTTAAGTAATATTTAAGTTTATAATATTTAATTACTGATTTTAACATGTTTTGGTCAAAATTCCCAACATTCTTTTTTGCAAATTTTGCGTGCTTTTCGTTGGTTTTTGTCTATTTTTGTATTTTGTTGAATCGCATTTGGTAATAGTAATTACCGCTGACAGCAGCAGCGACCACGATTAGCTTCGTTTCCATAGCAACAATCAATTGTTCCCACTGAAGAAAATTAGAGTGATGTAAATAAAGAATCAGAAATCGATAAATAATTTCAATTTTTTTCAAAGTGTTTTATCCATTAAAAGTATGACTGATTTTAGCGTAAATACAATACGAGTGAACAATTCTGGAGGGAGAACTTTACTCGAAAATTGGGTCGAAGAAGTAAGATATTTCTGTTTCTTTGTTTTGTTTTTTGACTGGGTTTTTTGCATGCATTTTAATAGCAATATTGTGTAATAAAATTTATTGATATCATAGTTGGACAATCGTTTAATTTAGAGGGCTTGCAAACAGTACGAAGAACCGGACAAAAAGCAATCACATCGTCACAAGTTTGGGCATAAGGTACAGTAAAGAATTGAGTGAAGTTTTAAAACAATTTGACAAAAAATTTCATACTAATTTACTTGTTTTTTATTAAGGGTATTCTGACCACCAACTTTAATTCACAAGTTGAAAATTTATCGACAACGAAAGATTCCTATCGTCAACCATCGGGTAACGGGACTCGGGCAAAAGGAAGGAAATTGGAACTGTTCGAAAAACAGCTTGTTGAAAAACTGAGGTATTTGCAGGAAAATCTTGAATGATCCTATTACCAAAACATGCCATGTTCTCACGTCAAAACATGTGAAGATGACATCGTGGAAATTTGAAAAATGCTGAGATGGCTGATCCCCCTTACGAATAGGGATGAGCCGATAAGGAAAATTGCCGATTACTGAGGCCGATTATTTATAAGCCGATTACTGTAACTAATCGCCGATTAATCGGTACCCACCCATTATTTTAAAAAGCAAGCGAAAAATCACAAGATGACCAACAATAAAGTTGTAAATGCGGTTTTATTGTTTACAATACACACTTTGTACAATTAAAAACAGCTTTAGTCTCGCATGTCAGTAGTCAAAGTTTAGTTTTGGCAGATTATATGTTGTAAAAACAAGACATTGTCAGCTATGCGGAGCTAGTCTAGCTGCTGCGTTTTTTTAGTGGAAATGTTCCCTGCTTCACTTCGTTTGAGACAAAAGACACAGGTTTTGCAACAAAATGTGAAAATCTATTCGCTTGTATTCAGTATTTTAGCATGTGATTGGCAGCTGCAGAAAAAGTCTTATGGCCGATTATCAGGCAATAATCGGCCTATTACCGATTATTTAGAAAACGGCCGATTAATCGGCTTTGCCGATTATTTACCGATTAATCGGCTCATCCCTACTTACGAAGGAAGTTCTATTGTCCAGAGAGAGGGATCTACTTCTGATAATAGAATAGGAGACTCAATCGGGCTCTATTTGCTCGTGCCTACCTGTGACTTCCTTATAATGAGAGTAGTTTTGTGTGACATATACCAAGTCTGGGCTATTTTGGTATCAATCTTTCCGTCCTTCTCTCATTATAAGGAATTAAGTCACAGGCGGGCGTGGACAAATAGATCGAGCCTCATTCAGGGTCTTCTGTGATATAGTAGACAGATTTAGATCAAGGACGCGGACGTCAAAGACAATGTGAAAATGGTGTGTTGTGCCCATGTATGGATATGCCACTCCATTTTGACCCCATTTTCACGTCGCCTTTGACGTCTGTGTCCTCAATCCAAATCTGTCTAGTAAATGAATCAGGACACCTGAAGAGGATATTGGCAGGTAATTTCCAATTTCCCCTGTGGGGGAGCTAGGTGTGGATGTTTTCTGGAATGGCCCATTGTGGTATATTATTTGACTGGCTCAAGATTCATGTATTTATGTTGTTTTTCAGTGCGGAAGTTCAAGAAGAATTTCACCCTCCACCGACCCCTCCAGATTATAGATCTGTGACAAAACAAGATTTCTTTTCTAGAGGTATAGTCTGTGATGCATTTTTCAAAAAATTTTGTGGTATATTATATACACTCAGCTAACATATAGAATATGTTTTAATGATGGTATGTTGTTGCACTACAATGTATCCTTAATGTCTGAAGTTCTGAACTTTATTAAACTGATGTTATCCATTGTGGTTGCATGTATGTTTCATCATGAAAGACTAAATGGTACAATAATAATTGTACCATATGACTAGTCTGACTTAATTCAAACTGCATGCTTTCAAAATAAGAATGCTTGTCTTTTACACCTTTTGCAGAATTTATTCCAACAGAACGAATTCCAGAACAGGTGTGTCTAAATTGTGAATATAAAACATTATTATATATGTTTTTAAATCCTTATTTGTGAAAATGATGAACAAATTTAACATCTTATTATTTGCAACTTCTAGCCACACGATGTTGTGAGAGAGCAGCCACTTACATATTGGTCAGAAAAGTCCAATATTATTCATGTAAGTTGAATGCTTAAAATTAAGCTCCAATGCATCCTATTAATTGGCCTACTTTATTATTTTAATTATTGCGTCTAACACTAGATGATTTTACTTGACAATGTCTTGCTTTAGTAATTATGGATGTTTTCTGAAATTGTTTGACATTCAAAACGGACATTTTGTTGAAATTATTTTGCATGTTAATATCTGATGAAACTGTTTGAAATTCATTAAAGTTGTGCCCTTTTTGAACAATTCAACGTCACATTTTATTGATTTCTAACGCCTTCGCTTCAGTATTTCGTCCTTGAATTTGCTATAAATACATGGCCTTGAATGTCCTTGAAAAGTCCTTGAATTTGACACTTCCTCACATGTACGTACATTTCTTCGCCCAATTGTTCACTGAGTCAGTTGCAACTTGCAATTAAACTATGCTCTGGCTGCTCGCTTTGCTCGTTGGGCTAACCGGCTGCAAAGTACTTTTGGTTACCTGCAAAAAAGTAAATGTACAAGAATGTTACGTTCTTATTTTATTTTGTCAGGCCTTAAAATCAGTCGGTCGGTTACGGACATTGTCCAAGCCATTCGTGAAATTGTCCGACGTAGGGAGGAAACCACTGGACATTCTGTCCGACCTAAGTGAAACTGAGGTTTATTGTTTGTCCGACCCGAGTGAATTGGTGTCCGACCTAACTGTAACTTTGTCCAACGTAAATCAAAATGTACCCTAGTCCAGGACTACAGGCTTGTATGTTAAATGGAGAATCAGAGTAATGTATAAAAAGTGAACCGGAAATGATGTTTTAATGTAATCAAGCGCGGAGTTGCGACCGAAAAATGGTGAAGTGGAAAACGGGCTTAAGTTGCCGAAGTCTTACCACTGCTATTGGCAAACAAGTTAATCAGTTTGGTTTGGAAATAAGTATGAATGATACAAATTATTTAACCCATTGGACCGCAATGCGCCCAAGTGCGTCCTGTACTTATTTTTGTTACTTGTTTAACGCCAGACGATTTTACTCGTCAATGGGGAAGCTCTGCAGCTTAATGGGTTAATAACTTCACAACATTTAGTTCAGAACTAATACATTGTGTTGATATTAATAGTTGTGTCATTCAGACCTATTTCTGAGACAAACTGAACTGAAGGTCATCGGACATCCGCACATACATATATGTCTGACCAAAACTCAAAAGTCATCGGACATTTTGTCAGACGGTCCTGTAAACGATATTTTAAGGCCTGTTTGTACTGTTTTACAGGGTGTGAGTCAAGTGCAAACCAAAGATACTCCATTCCGAAAGAATGCTGCGTTCAGCACGCCAGTGGAACATCAACTGGACGATTCAAAACCTTACGAGAAATGGAACTTTGATGGGGTCTAAAAATGGAACATTAACTGTGTTAAATATTCATAAAGCTCTACGGCCCTAGAACTAGGAGGGTACCATGAGTTAATAAATTTGTAAATACTTTCATTACTTATTTTATTAAAATGTACAAATTTATATTTGTTTTATTGGCAAACCAAAATTTATGGGCTGGTCATATGAACCCGGCTTGGATGAATCATGTCACGAAAATTTTTTCTTGACCAGGAAAGATCGTTTGAAGGACATTGACAGTAGAAAATTAGTTTAGTTCATTTGAAAGAACTCTTAAAACTATATATTAAACTCTATTACAGATTGTTTATATCTTGCTTAGTTTTCAAAATATTTCGACTGGAAAAAGTGAGCTGTTCGCCATCTTGCATGGATTATTGAGGATATGCATGTTACGTCAAGAGAGGGGTCACGCTAATTTTTTTATCTTGAGAGTAAGCGATCAATATGGGTCCAAAATTTCGTTTCTGGTTGCTGTCTGAAATTTAGAAATGATTAAAAACGTTTCAAACAATTTTGGATAGTTACTCGGTCATTTTAGAGTAGTTTTATGTCCACGGTTAACCCAACTCCTGACGTCATCAAAACCATAGTTATAATGAGATCAAGAATTAGTCCAAGATGGCGGGCAGCTCATTAATTTCGGTCTAAATATTTCAAGAACTAAGCAAGATATGACAAATCGGTAGTAGAATTTAATAAGTACTATTTACAACATGAGCGGCCGTGTTGTATCGGATATACAAACTCGAGCCGAAGGCGAGAGTTTGTATGTCTGATACAACACGGACGCGAAATGACTTAAAAAAACTACTCATCTTATGAGCTCATTGGCGAAGTAATTTTAAAAATAAACATTGTCTAAGCCGAGAAAGTTAAAGTTTATGTAAATCAACATGAATCTGTATCACATATACAGATACGACACGCTTATGATTTTTCTTTGTGTTTTCTTCATGAATTATTAATGAGTTTTTTAAGTACTATTTAAAAAAGAGCAGGGGTGTTTTATTAGGTTTAAAGCCACGAGCGCGCAGCGCGAGTTGCTTTAGACCTATAAATAAAACACGACCTGCGAGTTTTTTAAATGACTTCAAAAACATTTGCATAATAAGTCAAATCGTTATATAAAAATCTTTATATAAAAATCTTTATATAAAAATCTTTATATAAAAATCTTTATATAGTTTGCTTAACAATGGTCTTTTGTTAAAGTGTTCTTTAGCTGGTATAAAGACGTATGCACGTGACTAATTTCTTACTCAAGATTGGATAATTGCTTCATGAATTATTAATGAGTTTTTGAAATAATTTTAAAGTTCTTTTGAATGAGACAAACTAATTTTTTATTGCCAACTGTCCTTTGAATGAACTTTTTACTGTCACCTGGAATCAAACTAAGGTAATTCAACTTTTGAAATGTCATTTTCACCCTTCAAGCAACATCTCACGAGTTCAGGGCCGTACACAGTGGGAGGGGGCTTCCGAGTAATTTTATAATTATAAGCGTTAATATTAACTTATTCGGGTGACTAACCATCATAAAATGTATCGTACGTCAAAATTGTTCCTTGAGGACTGAAGGCGTGAAACATGAATAGACTGATGGAACTAATAGCAAATTCTGGTCGGTTTGTGTATATATGTGAATGTCGTTCTAACTTGCAGTTTCAGCTAGTTACTGAATGAATACCTTTCAGAAACCTGTACTTCATGTACATCATTTCAAAAGCCTGGTTTCCATATATATGGTCGTAACGGTCGTAAAGATTGAGTCACGATCTCAGTCTCATCAGCCGAAATACTGAATATTTTAGAACTGAAAATACGCGGAGTGATTATAACTAGAGAATACTTATGATTTATAATATATGTGGTTTACAGGCACAAACTGTTATAAACTGGCCATTGAGAAAGATCGTAATTCTATTTTTGCGACAATTTTACGACCACAGGGAAATCAGAGTAAAGTCTATCGGTACGGTGCGCATCAGGGCGCATTGTGGCATAAATCAACCTTGTTTCCAGGCTCCTAGTTTCTTGGACGGGTAGACGGAACGAAGGCCAATATGGCGACCGGGAGGGTTTCGCGGTCGAGTTGTTTACCCGAAATATTTGAACTCGTTTCGGCTTGTAGGGCTTAAAAATCAAGCCTTTCGCCGTATGAACAAATAGACCATATATTAAACTACCGTTTTGAATATGTCTGACGAACACAGCCTCAGTATAACCGACGAAGATGAAGACGAAACTGGAGCCGCTCAGGCGAAAGAGCGACTTGTCGAAAAGGAGGGCTATTTATCGAAGTGGACTAACTACATCCACGGCTGGCAGGACAGATATGTCGTTTTACAAAATGGCACTATTGCTTACTTCAAATGTGAGTCGGACAGGGAGCTAGGCTGCCGTGGTTCGCTAAGTCTGGGAAAAGCTTTCATCGAGGTTCGTATCAAAATATTTGTACTTCAATACGTCTGAGACGAATAATTAATGTGCGTGAAATATTTTCTATTTGCTTT
>CACRXK020000833.1:0-34025 GCA_902702795.2 Paramuricea clavata
AATTTTATTTTCCCATGTATAAAAATCTACTTAAAATATATTACAATAATTTGAAGATGTTGGGCTAGAGACCTACTAGAAATCTTCATAGACTTTCTTTTTTAGGTCTCTAGTTACTGTTCGTTTTATCACATACCGGTAATCAATTATTTACAGTCAATCAATACATAACATGCAAAATCAGCCAACATTACACCAACATGCTATACTTCAGACATTATCATACTTACTCGACTTGTCCAATTCTCTGGCAGCTTGGGCAGCACGTTCCAGACCCGTCGGATCAAAATTGGCCCACACAGGAGGCTTGCCCCCTTTGCCATCTTTCCCCCCATCACCATCACTCCCTCCCCCTGTCTGATCATCACCACTATCACTCCCGCCTGGGGGAGGGGGGTACTGAGGTGGGCCACCAGGGTAGGGTGGCTGCTTATTCATACCAAATAACCAAGACATTTTAAAAAAGAAAAAAAAATTCGCCTGATACAAAAATGATGAAATATTCTGTGGTTGATATTGCGCTTGACTATAACAAGCACGTGTGAGGCGGATTACCGCTAATCAAAAATACCGTCAGATTCGACGATCGTCAAATTCCGATTACGATACGTAAAAATCCGATTTGTATCCGGGATTTTCCGATCGTCAAACCAAGCTGGAGTTCTTTTCCAAAATGGCGAGCAAGTACACGTGTCTTTTGACAAAGGAGTTGGCTGTTTTATTGCTTTTAGCGCTTTGTTCGGCAAATGTTGTCCACGGTGCTGGAAAGGTTCTTGTTCTAGTTGATAATATAAACGTACAAGATACACATTCGATCTTCCTAAACTCGTTAAAAGGTATAAAATTCAGCGGTCTTTCGTATTTGTTGCAGCCATGTAACATGTTACTATTGTTACATCTTGCACAGACTACAGACAATGCGTGTATACTTTTACTATATTGACATCAAGTTAAAATTTCTTCTTGTTTGCAGTTGTAAACACTTATGTAGTACCTTGTTTATAACTGCATTAATAGTTGGCACATAGAATATAATATAAAAATGAACCCAAAAATAATAACATTGTTATTGTATAAATAATAAATAAAAGCTGTATTATTGGGTCATTCCAGAAAAGATCCACACTCCCAATACAAAGGGAATTTCTGCTGTCCAGAGATAGCCAGGAGTAATTCTCTTTCTAAAGGGGTAGACTTCCAATTTCCTTTATATGGGGGAAGTACATGGATGTTTTCTGGAATGACTCGTTATATAGAGAATCATATTTTGCAAAGAGTATCTTTTGATTTGAAGAAAAAGGATTTGAACTAACGATCAAGCCAGCTGACGATGCAAGCCTTAGTCTGAGCAAATATGGAGAATTTTTGTATGATCATTTGCTGTTATTATCACCATCAGTAGAAGGTACACCAGTTTTTTCTAATTGCATCTAATAAAAAGTATGTTTCAAATATCAAGACTAAATATTCTAATTTTGTTTTAATTGTTTCTAATGTTACTTAGAATTTGGAGGATCTATAAGTGTGGGCGCTATCACTGAATTCATCGATGCCGGCCACAATATCCTTGTTGTAGGAAGCTCAGATATTGGTAAGTTCTGTTATTTTTCTGTTGCATTATATGTCACAGTTTTGGAGTATATTCTTGCCTACTAACTATGTGTTGTTTTTAAGGGGATCCAATTCGGGAGCTTGCTGGGGAATGTGGTGTTGAATTTGATGAAGAGAAAACAGCAGTTATTGATCATATTAGCTACGATGCCTCGGATGAAGGCGAAGTATGTATAAAGTCTGGAAATGCTGAATAAATAGGGATGCCTAGAGATTTAGCAGTTTTTAGATTGTTTCATTGGAGACAGCTCATGTAGGCACAAACAATTTTAAAAGAGTTATTTATTGTCATTCAGCACACCAAGATACTGTCAGCTCCGTCAAACCTTCTCAAGAGTCCTTTGATTGTCGGTGAAACTCCAGCAGAACCACTGCTGTTTAAAGGTGTTGGGTAAGCAAAATGTTTGGGTGGATATTACACAGAGACGGATTTTCATATTTTTGTTCGGGGGGGTGGATAAATATCTGGGGGGTGCTGCTGCTTGCTTTGGCCGGGGCGTGGTAGCAACGCCCGGAAAGGCCAAGGAAAAAGTTTAACAAAATTTGTTTTCTAGGCCTGCATGGCGAGATCTGAGACCATAATATTGGTAATTTTACAAATTTAGTTTTGCACCACCCCCCTAAAGGCATTTGGCACCCCCGCAAATTACATATATTTTGATTTTCTGGGGGGGTGCCTGATATTAGATGTTTTCCTAAGTATAAATTTCCTAAGCATTTGCTCGAATTGTCAAAGTTTGTAATTGTTTCTATCTTCAGATTGTTGCATCATGCAGATGCCAGCAGATGACATATAGGAGTCTTCCTAAAATTTTTGTTTTATGTTTTTAGAATGACAGTAGATCCAGACAATCCACTCCTTTTAGAAGTGCTCACAGCTTCATCATCTTCGTATTCCTACCATGCTGATGTACCCATATCCGAGTACCCTCATGCTGTCGGCAAGAGCACCTTGTTGATTACAGCAATGCAAGCTCGAAACAATGCTCGTGTTGTGTTTGCTGGTTCTTTAGATTTCTTTAGTGACGAGTAAGAAGTCAAATAATTATAGTACAAAGATTTTTAAATGTTAAAGGGTTTTCTAG
This sequence comes from Paramuricea clavata, assembly GCA_902702795.2. NCBI lineage: Eukaryota > Metazoa > Cnidaria > Anthozoa > Malacalcyonacea > Plexauridae > Paramuricea > Paramuricea clavata. Next base: position 2,697 of record CACRXK020000833.1, read on the forward strand.
GCGGAAATTTCGAGTCTAAATGTTACTAACACATTAATAATTTTTGTACCGTAATCTCGTCTTTAGGTACTACCAGTCATCTGTTCAGTTTGCAACTTCTGGAGGGGCAAAGTGAGTGAACACCATATACATTCAGAATGATCTATTTTTTAAAATCTACCTTTCAATGCCTCGCTCTAATGTACACACGTAAAAATGCAGAGCTTGTAACAAGTCTGCAAACAAGTTGTTACAAGTCTGTTCACAAGCTGTCAACAAGCTGTCTTCACATTGCTTGTTCCCAGTTTGTTCTAACAAGTTTGAAACAAGCTGTTAACACTTTGTAACAAGCTGTTAACACTTTGTAACAAGCTTGATGGCATTATTAGCCTTGTTACAAGACTGTGCTTTCAAGTTTGTTACAACCATGATATGACAAGGATGTTACGAGGTTGTCAACACAAGGTTCTAACAATTTTGTTATATCAAGCATGTAACGGACTTGTCAGAACAACCTTGCAACAAGTCTGATAACTTTGACAAGGTTGTTACAAGTTGTCAACAAGTTGTTCCAAACCTGTTGACAACTTGTGACAAGCAGTGCGAATACATCTTGTTGACTGCTTGTTGGCAGACTTGTTACAAGATGTGAGAATTTTACGTGTGTAGATGAACAGCAAATGTTGTATGAGAAATCTCTGGTTTATATATATAGATTCCCAAAGTCTGGCAACCAACAAGTAGCCACAGCTCTGGCTAATTGGGTGTTCAAAGAACGTGGTGTACTTCGTGTTGGTCAAGTTAAACATCACCTTGTGGGAGAAACATCTCCACCCGCTGCTTATACTATTGGAGATGATGTTGTAAGTTTCCAGAAAATTTGAATTGAACATTTCAGTAAACATTCCAGGCCAACAGAAGATACAACAAACAGTGGTCATCTTCAGAAATATTTAACTTATAGCATCATGGAATGTCAAACTGTACCATCAATGATTCAATTGTTTTCTACTAAACTATGGTGCAATTTGAGATCACTGCATATTATTAAATAGGATATTAGTGCTCAGTATTTGCAAATTTTTTCACGTTTTTAACAATTTTTTGTTCTGTTTTCTTGTCTGACTTAATTGAGGTGATGTATTCACATATTCAAAATTCGTCTGATTTACATATAAACACCTCAATTTTCTCAGTTAAAATCACTTTTTGGATATTTTCTTGTTGAATTTGTGTCCGTGCTAGACATACAACCTCGTTTGTATATCTGATACAACACAGCTGTTCATGTTGTAAATAGTACTTATATATATTCAGATGTACAGTATTGAGATACAAGAACTTGTCAACGGAAAGTGGGTTGCATTCAAGGGAGATGATGTACAAATGGAGTTTGTGAGAATTGATCCTTTTGTTCGTACTACTTTGAAGAGAAAAGGTAGTTAGAACTCTTTTGGATGTCTTTAGAGTTTTACGCAACTGACTTGCAATTTGTTATCTTATTTACTTGTTTACAACTCATGTTGTTTACTTGTTTACAACTCATCTTGTTTACTTGTTTACAACTCAGTTTGATAGTTTGTAATTTGTTCGTTTTACTCAGACGAAATATTTTTTCATTTTTTCCAGACAACAAATTCTATGTTCAATTTAAACTCCCTGATGTGTATGGCGTTTTTACGTTCAAAGTCGATTATGAACGTGTGGGGTATTCTTTCTTACACAGCCGTAGTCAGGTATGGAATGTGTTTCATAAAGTACATAGAAAAATATATGTATGATTACCCTGGCATCATGAGAGCGCACGAGCACCGCTCACTGGCATATTTTAAAGTTGTGAATTTTGCTTGCGGTTACAAAGTACCATTATAAATGTTGAAGCAATGAAACAAGATAAATCCATATCTTGTAAACGTGTATTTCACAAGTGAAATTTAAAACTTTTATTTATAGAAAGTGAAAGTAGCAGTGGCGAAGCCAGCCCGACAATTTGGGCATGCCATGCAAATTTTAAATTATCATTATTCATTTCTTTACAAATTGATTGTTTTCACGGTGTATGAACACGGAAATATTTGCATAGCATGACCAAATTGTCGGGCTGGCTTCGTCACTGGAAAGTAGATATGTAGTTGTATTTTACAATGACACTCCTTAAAAAGAATGAACATCTACTTAACTACCCTTAGGAAATTTCCTATACGGTAAAAACTTTTTGTTTATTCATTTTTTTCTATTTTCTTTCGTTGATCAGATGTCCGTGCGTCCTCTCCAACACACGCAATATGAGCGTTTCATAATCTCTGCCTATCCTTACTACACCAGCGCATTTTCAATGATGGTTGGCTTGTTCTTTTTCTCCTTCGTCTTCCTATATCATCGCAACGAAAGCAAGACCAAAGAAGATTAGAACTGTACAACAAAATTGCGTTGTGTTTGTAATAATTTAGTGTAGAATGCTTTTAATAAACTGTTTTCAATTTTAGTTGTTTGCATTGAATAACAATCGATTTTTATTTCACCCCATAAACTATTCAAATTAAGGATTTTGGAAATTTTCGGGAATAGGTAACTAGACAAAAACGATGATTAAGTACTGTCTTGATTATTAGGACTACATTATTTTGCCTTATCAGCAAGATTGAGATGTTTCCAATTTTTCACATATAAGGAAGAATTTTAAGTAACCATACTTACCAAAAATTGTCCTTTGTTCACATTGAACATAATTTTGTTTGGTATCAAAGATTTCCATTGAACACCTTTTCAGTACCGGTAGTTTATTTTATAGATTCATAGAAATCTTCATCCAGTGTCCATGGCATCCTTGACATGTATTAACATTGTCATTGTCTACCACTTGTACTTCTTTCAATCTCAAATGAAGAGAAGCGCAAGTAGCAGTCAACGACAAGCTGCACGATATACTCTAATTTATACCAACTTGAACGGACTCTGGTTGACCTGGATTTGCGGTACAATGGCTGTTCTTTATGGCGATAAAGTATGAACCACGAAGAGATGTAAGAGAAAGGCCTTCAAGATGGAAATGCGTTCGTTAAGTGGTCAGTTGAACATTGACAGGATGCAGGCGTTGGCTGTCATGAACCTGCAAAACAAGGAAGAAAATTCGATAAGAAAAGATGACTCAACCCAATTCGTCCGTTGCCGTTGGAATTCCCGTGCAGATGTCGTGGGGGGAGATAAGTATTTTCCTACCAGTTTGGCAAAGATGCAGTGATATTTTTCAAAATGTACTGTTACTTGATTGCTGTTGTCTTACTTCATGGAAAATTGGCGTTGAAGAAACAATGTTCAATGTAGCTGAGAGTGTTGAAATGACTTCGCATTTTCTACATGATATTGTCCAACGCTGGTGGTAGAAATGAATATTGGTCATGCCTCTCAATATTCCTTCAATCTACCTGCTCATATCCTGTTTTCCTATGGAACTTTTATCTATCTACTCCTACCCATATCGATTCTTAAGCCCCGGTTAAACGAGAATGTCACGCATTGTTACAGGGGACATTTCAAGCTCTAGATTAACAAAATAAAGGTTTGACGAGTGTTCCAACTATGTTTCAACTTAAATAAAATACATGATAGTGTTGGGAAAGCATTAAGAACAGCTAACCAAGCTCGCGTGACTGTCAACTCTCATGCATCCTCGTTTCATCCGAGTTTAACTACAGGGTGTCTCAAGGTACTTGTTTCGTAAAACGTTTTGATTACGAATGTTCTCTGTTCAGGGGTTAATGGAACCATGTTTAACGTTCCTATGGTCTCACTGAGACAAAGATGGACGAGTTGAGCTTATTTTAGATAATTTAACATTCAATTTTAATTCCCTCTTGGGAATTGTTTATGTTTCGTTTTCCATGCAACTCCCAACGGTGGAAGAATGTGATTTCGACCGGCAATTTTTATTTGGCGAGTATGTGGCCATTTCTCATCGTTACGATTTAAAAAGAGTATCATTGAAAACCTAAATAACTGTTCTTTCGTCCTATTTAAAAATTGAATTGTTTAGCCACGTTTATGATGCACGACAGCCTGTTGAATTTCCATACCGTTTTTTTTTAGACACCCTGTATATCAGCTATCATTTTAATACAAAGCAATGGAAAGAAGCCCAACTTAGTCAAATTTTCAAAGAACTGCGAGTCTGCGACTTCGTACTTATTGCCTCGATCTGGCGAACTGCCATTCTAAGACTATTTTTTTAGTTATCAGGAACTGCCTCGATTTGGCGAACTGCCACTGATCTAATATTGATATTTTCTATCGAGTATTGATAATGAAAATAAGCGGAACACACTAGAAAATGATCGTTCTGGAATTAAGTCTCTCGTGCCATCAAGAAGCAACCCATGTGGTAGCTATTATATAATTTATAAGAAATCCTTTGTCTCACCGCTTGTCTAGACATTTCGCGGCTATTGTTGAGACTCGAGTCTTTACATACGGTGTATGTTCTCGATAAAATAGTACATAATTTAGCAGTTTAATTTTGTACCGTGATAAATTTTATTCCAGCAAGTTGATCTCCTAAATGAATGCACACTCTTCTTCTAATTTATTGTCGTGTCATTATATATTCATATTTATCTAAGCTGGCTATTAAAACATATATAGTCTATGCATATCACATCTTCTATACCCTTGGCCTTGCCACAAAGATTTGAATCGCCGGTACACTGTACCAAAAATGTTCTCAATATAAATTCTCACAAGTCAAGATTGAAAAAAAGTGTTGCGTCTTGGAATTATTCATTATTTCCACATATTACAATTAGTTTTCAGATTTTTAAATTTCTGAATATAATCCAACTCCAATACAGACCTTCAAAGTTTCATTCAACCGTGGATATTAACTTTTAGCCTGCCTAGGTGGATTAAGTAGACGTACGACTGCAGTATTGACAATGAAATAAAAAAAGAGTTCTAATATATTCTATGGTCCATGTACAATGATTAACTTTAAGTCCGGATAAAAATAAATACATCATATTATTATTAAAATTATACCAATTCAGTTCAATATTGGCACAACGTTTCATGCTACTTACCACAAATGAATCAGGATTTTTTAAGTTAGTTTCTTACCTCAAATGAAATAGTCAAGTTAGCTCCTTGTGACTGTAATTCTAATGGAGTAAACTGACGAGTAATGCCACTAATGGAGTGTTTCGTCATGGAGTTTCAAATAGAGATTTATGTCCTTTGATCGAGACGATTGTACCAGATTGTAGATAAAGAAGGATTCAATAAATAAAGATCTTCATAACGAGATGCTCTGTCATGGATGTCGATCGCTTTGCATGATAAAAGGAACAGCACACGCGAACAATGATCAGATAATGAAATGATTCAGTTCTACAGCCTGTCGCCTCTTGAGTCTTGTGTATTTGCCAACGAAAAAATTAAAAACAAACACAAGTACTTCTAAATGCAAATAAGCAAATGTTTTAACGACAAAGACATTGCGTGCATCGTCCTCCAGATCTTCGATTTGTTTGGAACATAATTTGCATCAATCAATAGTGCCTGTTGGATCACCCATTGACACGCAAAATGCGAGAGAACACGGTCACGCAATGAGAAAAACTGAAAGATATGATAGAAATTACACCAGAGGAATGTTTTTTTACATTGCAACTGACTTTTAGAATGATCATTGATTAGTTTTGAAATTTTGGGGCATTTTTGTGATGGTTTCACCTGCAATCTCTTTGCGTGACTTTCTTCACGTTTGTTCTGAACTGTTGGCGTAACGCACGACGGTAGAATAAAGGCTTTCGATTCAATTAAATTTCCACATCAAGTCTTTCATTTCAGTTATCTGATAGAGGAGAATTCACAAATTGCTAATGGACCCTTCACTAAACTTTATATATGTAAATATTAATTAACCTCGATAAATACACGCTTATCACAAACAGTGCTAAATGCTGTACATTCACGTGGCAGTTACGGACATATAATTTAATACATGGATTCAAAATTTCCGTGAGTGTACATTTGCGCGCGCCACTTGAAACGACGAAGCGTAAAGGAAAGAAGTTTCAATTGAAAATTGAAGTGTCATTAGAAAAGGCCGTGTTTTCAAAATATTTTCTTTGTTTTGTGTGGAAAGGCACGCAATAAATTTCCTCGGCCTGGGAGCCTCGTTCTCGCGCATCAGGACAAAAGAAGATTCGCTCACAATTCATGAAAATCAGGCTGACATGATATAGCTTTGTGACGTAATTATATCGAAAGTGTTAAGGAAACGTAGCCTGATAACAGACCTGCGTTTCGCCCGCCCTAAAATTCGCGGGTCGACGGAAACGGAAATTTAAAATGTTTGGGTGTGCTGTGGTTTCACGACATATTGCGATAACCCAACGATGAGTTACGATCGTTCTTGAGCCGGAACGTGCCGGATCGGTTGTTTCGTTTTCTCGTTTTCGTTTTTCACGTGTTTCGCGACATATTTTGCGGCGCGCCGTAGTATTAATCGGATGTTTTACAAGACCTGACCTGCTTTTGATTTTAAAAAAATAGAAAAGATTGAATTAATTTTAATAAAATGGGCTACCACTTGATAAGCGTGGAACCACTTGTTAGAATAACTGGCGTTGACGGCTCTGTAATACGGCTTCTTGCTGGAATTTTTATTGGTAAACGACATATTTAAATTGGTTTTGGACTTTGTTTACATTTATGACCTAACCATGCCGTCCAGTCATAATACAATGATTGTATATACTGTAATCTGTATTGTATATGTATAAAGTGTGTATTTGGTATGAACTATATATCAGATGTTTTAAATAGATATTATAATCTAAATAGTACCATCAAGAATATAAACTAATAAAGTATTTTAAATATTAACAGATGGTTTCATTATTAATAGATCTTGCACGGAAATGCACACTCAACTTTGCACACTTGAATAACTATCTATAGTTCAATAACTATCTGTAGTATTTGCATCCTGATATCCCTTATTTCTTTTATAATAGCTTATCCTTTGGCATTTATCTATGGTTTTACTCTTTACAAGAAAAGCCCAACTCTTCAGGTACCATTGACTGGTTGTATGAAGGCCTGGGGCCGGTTGTATCAGCCTGTTTAGCTTAAATGGTAAATAAGTCAAAATTAAATAACATTCAAGATTATATCTCTCGTGAATCAGTTAACTTAAATATTGTGCACTGAATATGTAGTTGTAAACAATATCGTTCTATTATTAAGGTTCAAAACTTTTAGTTAGTTTCTATTTTGAGCTTAAATATAACAGGCTTGATACAACCGGCAACTGCTAGCTAGTGCTATTTACTGGATAGTGATTAAATATTTAACTGTTGAAAAAAATATTAAAAAGCCATAAAACTACAAAATGAGACGAACCATTACATTTTCAGAATCGTGATTTTACTTTCATATTCCAATATGAAAAGAGACAGATGATTTTCATAACCAGATGATCTTGATACACGGAAAAGTACTGGCACTAGTTGTCAAATAAAACAACTGAATATCTCATGTAATATACTTTATTTCGATTCCACATTTTTGTCAGAGCTAGAGTTCTCATATTAAACCAAACATAATTACAAAATTTCAACTAGTTTCATAAAGAATAACGAAAGATATAATTGACTGCATGAATACATCAAGATGGATTTGGCTTACTGTAGTTCACGAAACGAAATGAAACGAAACGAAATCTGCACTTTGCGAAACTGTAATTTGCGAAATCTGTAATTTGCGAAATCTGCAGTTTGCGAAATCTGCAGTTTGCGAAATCTCTAGATAGATTGCTATTCAAATTTGCAGTTTGCGAAAACATATAGTAGAAAGTAAAAAAATGTTTACCTTTAATTTTCGAAAGTTTTCGATGCGATCACCAACATTTTCATGTCAAACCTCGCGGCTGCGATCCACTTGACCATCTGAAGAATTTCCGGGAAAATCCCATAGTCAGGGCAAAATTTCCAATCAATTTGCCGGCAATGGTGTATTTTCAATCTGAAATTTTTACATTTTGCAGTCTCAGACATATAATTACCGTATATAAAGAAGTTTATTTGATACTGCCACTGAAATATAACTAATACAAGTAAAGCAATTTATTGTGATAACGTTTTATCGCAATTATGACTTCGTGTAGTCAGGTAGGTTCTTAATTAACCAGGTTAACTTGCACAGAATTTAATTGTACTGTTGACGAGGCCCCTCGGAACATGTGAACATTTTTTATTTTACCCTAAACTACAGATATTTCGCAAATTACAGATTTCGCAAACTGCAGATTTCGCAAATTACAGATTTCGCAAATTACAGATTTCGCAAACTGCAGATTTCGCAAACTGCAGATTTCGTTTCGTTTCGTAAACTACAGTTTCGTAAACTACAGTAAGCCAATGGATTTCTATTCAGACAACCCTTTCTGAGCGCTGATTGGCTAAAATACGAACACGAGATCACCTGGAATGCAATAACTTCGGAACGGTTAAAGCAATCAAAAAGATATTCAATACCATTCTTCATTATCATTAAATGAATGAAATAAAACAATTTAGACATTTCTAGCTTGTCAGCTTTCTCTTGCAGAACATTTGTGATTATACGCTGCCATACCAGTATGTCAATATTGTTGTGGACATATAATTCGGTATTTCTCCTGAACAAAGCGATATTTCCCTTAATGGTTTCATGCCATTCTTGATTGATATTAAAGCAATATATTCTATCATTTCTCAACCTTCCAAGTCATTTTGCCTTGCATGCGCTTCACACTCGTATGTACTAGCCTACAAAGCAACAGTTTTTTGGGGAGAGTACTTGCAAGCAGGAAAATTTGGTTTTAATTTTGCTGTCCTAATTGTCCTGCCAGCAAGTCCACCATTTCCGCACAACCGCTGCAGAAATGTTCCTGCACAAGAAGATATACCCTGGGCCGTAAGGGTTTAGTTGTCTCTTAATTTTAATAATTTATATAATTTAATTAACATATATCAGAAATTTAAATGCATGTTTTGAAAATTTTCTAGCATTTGTTGATCACAATATGTGGCCTGTTTCTGGCAGTTTTTTTATATGGTATGCCAATATATATTCTTTAATAAACCCAGCTATAAAGGAAAAACTTGCATTAATATCAACACCAAAACATAGGACATCCTAACATTATTGTGTAAAATCATCTTCCCCCCGTAGGTCTCGAAGGGCTTCACACTTTGGTTGCTGTTGTAGTCCAGTACTTGCTCATTCACCTGATTGGACCAAATTATATAATGGTCTTGGCTAGCTTCACGTTTCAAATGGTATGTCTCCAGTACTAAAATTGGTTTGCACAAGTCTCCCAGAAGTTATAGTTGTGTGCTGTATTTTATAGACATACTTGCTTGTTGGTTATTGGGTATATTCCACAGATCTCTATGACATTGCATGGACAACTGCTCAATGTATTCTTGTTTTACGTTTAATTGGTAAGCCATGTTCTCTTCTTGATAACACTGATGGATATCAGATATACACTGCAGGCCCGTAGCTGGGGGGGGGCCTGGGGGGGCAATGCCCCCTCAGTCGGTGGGGCAGTGCCCCCCCACTCGGAAATCGGGTATGAAAAATTGAGATAAAGGGCCTGGCAACCAATTGTAATAATGGAAAAAATTCTGTAAATTTTGTGGAAAATTTTGTGATTTTTGAAAAAGTTTGTTAGGTTTCGGAAAAATGGAGTATGTCTGGAAAAATTGGTATGTCCGGAAAAAATTTTTGACCCCTAAAATGGTACACTGACCGAAATTTTTTTGGCGACGGGGGGGGGAGGTCGCCAAAATAAATTCCGGAAAAAAAAATTTTCATCTCAAACGGTCGGTTACATTCTTTCTGGAGTGAGTGCCCCCCCAGAAATTGAGAGCCAGCTACGGGCTTGATACACTGCACTATACAAGAACTCTTGTGAATCATTAAATCTCTCTGTTCTTTTTCTACTAAGGTGTTGCATGGGACACATATGATGGAGCCCAAGATTTGGTAAACAAAATTGTTATATCAACTGTACACCTTATGAAATAAAGTTGTAACTAAGTCGTGGCCACCATGCTTGCCTTTCAAGTTGGGAGACCCACGTTCAATCCTTGGTCGGAGTGGTTGGACCTCTGCCCAGGGTCGTAAAATATCGATGAGAAAGTGCTACCTTTATACTGACGTCAGTAAATGGTTAGACTTTGGCATCTTCTCGGATAAGGCGTAAAAAAAATACCTCTGGTTCCGGTTCCCGACCGACCCTATTTTTTCAACGCGATTGACCTGCCGACCCTATTTTCTCCAGGTGGTTGCGGGCTGCTCATACAGCATGCCAAAATGGCGTCTGTTGTCACACTAATTATTGAATCAAATTGCCTAAATCCGTCCATAGGAAATACGCATCTCTAGTTAATATTGATGTCGGGACTCTACTGAAAATCGCCCAGCAAAAATGCCAAAACCATGAAAAAATATTCAAAAAAAAATTTATTTCCGACCTACCAACCCTAATTTTTGTCACGATATGAAACCGGAACCACAGGTATTTTTTTTACGCCTAAGAACGTTAAAATCGTAGATACCTTGGATCCTCCGTCAACAGGCATTAACAGGCAGAAACCGAAATCCACTCACCAATGAGTTCTCAACTCAACAAACAATCAATAATACATACAGACAATCTCACAGATATTTTACAATAATGATTTATATTTTTTCAATGATAGGAAAAAGCATCAAATGACACCAAAGAAATGGCTTTGAGAACACCTCCTGGTTTACTAGAGGTGCATACAGAGTATTATCCTTCAAATGGTTGCATGCCTTGTAGTTTATATTGCTATATACAGTCGAACTCCCCCCTATCATGAACAAATCTAATGTCCCCAACATACATATTTCTCATATAAAATGGACTCCTCTTTAATAATGGACACTTTGTTCATCCTTTCAGTGTCTGTGTTAGAGGTACAGTATAATTATGATTTGAATAAATTATCTGACATTACTGTATATCTTCTACTGTAGATGACAGGACATGCATATTTCTTTGGATCATTTATTGTTGGGCCACAGGTATAGTTTTGAAAAACTTTTGTTCCAATGCAAAGGGGGACCACAGACACTGTGATACATTTATATTTCTTTCAGTTTCCCATGTCTCGATATCTTTCGTTTATCGGAGGAACATTAATTCCACCTAAACACGATCGTCAAGATGTCAAGTATGTTTATCCTGTCAAAATCACTATAGTAAAACAACTTCTAGTGTATCATATACAATTTAAACCATTGTTATTGATGAGCAAAATCGTCTGGCGTTAGACAGAGCAAAATAATATAGTGGGTTAATTAATTAGATAATTGCCAAAGTTAACATGGTAATTAATGCACATTAATTGTCGTTCACAGTGGCATTGTGACAATTTTGCTTTGCTTAGAAATTGTTGATGAGTTTGAGAACTAGAAATTTCAAGTTATTTTTTGGTTAAGCGATGATATCAACACTTTTTCCAGGATTAAAAAAGGCTTGCTTCGTTTGGCTGCTGGTTTAGTTTATATGTCAATTTATGCCTTGTTTGAAGGTAGCTTCAATAATCAATATTTGGTTTCCAAAGAATTTGAGGTAAAATAAATATCATTTCATTAGAAAGTTTCTTAGAAAGTTTCGTATTAAAAATGCATGTTATTAAGTGCATACGTAAATGGTGGTGTGCTAATTATGCATCCTTACTACTTGCCGAACAAAAATACTAAATGGCCGATTATTTTATTCTACACAGACAGTTTGTGGCATACAAAATTTTATATTTTAATATTTTTAGACATTATCTTTGATAAGGAAGATGGCTTATATTACAGTCTGGGGTAAAACAACCCTGTGTAAATACTTGGCAGTTTGGCTCGTAGCTGTAAGTTTATAAAACTAAGATATTTGCATTTTGCATGCCCGTCTAGGGCTTTCAGGTATATTGGTATTTTGACCATTTTCCTTTTGGTATACAATATTTTATTGAAATAATTTGAACTACGGATATAAATTGTTTAATTCACCCTCCCCTGCAAAGCAGGCATTTTGGTGGCTGAATTTCTCTCTTGTCATAGGAGGGTAGTTGTATAATGAGTGGTCTGACATACAACGGTAAGACTGAGTCAGGCGAGGCACGCTGGGACGCTTTGAAGAATTGTAAACTAACAATCCATGAAACCACAATCACATTACAAGTGAGTAATTATCTAAATAGATAATAGTAATAGTAATTATCTAAATGTTTAAATTTAAATTGTAATCTTATAACTACCTGAAGATGATGGAGTAAATCTCAGAAACGTCGTTTGTTAATGTAATAAAAAACACATTTAAAAAAAGTTTTACTGCGGTTTATATATTGAACACAAAATATCTAAAATACTAAATAGACATAACATTTATTTATTTATTTACTTACCACATTTTCCTTGGTATTTCCTTGATATTTCTATATCGATCAATGATGATTCGCATAGTCTCGCAAATCACTACCACCAGCAATGGTTATGGTCAAAAGGCGTTGTTTTAAAGCGTGGGACATCATGCTTTGAACGGGAATGCTGATAGCTATCTTTTATATTGAGTATCCTCGCTTTGGGCGATGACGTCATCTGCTAGGTACCCACATGTCGAAACGTTATGTCGTCATTTTCGGGGATTCGATTCGATTACTTGAACCAGACTATATAACGAAGAGAAAACATTTCTAAGTTAAGACAATGTTGAAAGATCTCAACAATTATACAAAAATACCTTTTGTTTTTCGCCTAGGGCGTTATTGACTCGTTTAATGTTAATACGAATTTGTGGATGAGCAGGTCAGTATTTCCTCAGTGAATTAATACTAAATAGTTGTAACGCGAAGCTGATGTGGTTTAGGTATGAACTACCTTAAAAACATTGCATGTACTTCGACATTTTGAGCATCGGAGTCTATTCCTACCAACTTCTGGCATGAAAAGCAAGCGAAAATTTTATTTGAAACGCGCGGGGTTTATTCAGCGAGGCCCACCCAAATTGCCTGTTGTGCAAGCTAATAGACTTCCAGATGAAAGATCTCACTAAAACCGTTGCAGCTTATTGGAGAATACTATGTTTGTAGACTGGACCCCAAAGTTCGCGTCTAAACGCAATTCGTTCCTTTTTTTAGATATTTATTCAAACGGTTAAGATTTTTAGGCAACAAGACATTATCCCATGTAATCACGCTTATGTTCTTAGCTGCTTGGCATGGCATATATATTGGTTATTTCATCTGTTTCACGACGGAATATTTTTATATTAACGCAGAAAAACAGGTACAATTTTCTTCTGCATTCATTCCATGGGATCAAAATGATTATTCCAAAAGATCAATTATTCTAATCACATTCTTAATTTCTAACTAGTTTCTTACAATTCTTGGCCGTTTTGAAGAAAAAATAAGCCCAACAGGATTGTTATTCAAGATACGATGGATTGTTATGTATTCTCTCAAGTTGACTATAATGTCGTACTGTTTGTTGCCATTTGTACTTCTGAAGTGGAGCAGAATTTACCAGGTAGCGATTTGTTGGTAAAAATTTGTACATCGTGCGCGCCTTGGAAAACCCTGGATTTTTCTTTTAGTCCTGGAAACTGAAAAGTTCTGGAATTTCAATGTGACCCCCCTGGAAAAGTATACTTATGCAGGCTTGATAGGCTGATACGTATGTGTAAGATATACTTAGAGAATTAAACGTTGTTTCAATACGATTGAGTACAAAATTTCTTGCGCATACAGCATGTCCATACTTTTCGATAGCGATATTAGCTTGACAGCGATAATTATTGAAAGGGTCCAATTTAGTAATTATTTCGAAACTTAGGAGAAACTGGGGGCATAACCCTCTTAATGTTTTAATCTACGACATAAATCTACCAAATATGTGGCTTTCAGATCATCATAAAACGTGTCTAAAATAATAGCATTTCGCAGACCCTAAAAATAGAAACATTTTCCGGGGGTCATGCCCCCAGATAGACGGACGATTGGACCACACCCCGCCCCCCACTGGCAATTATTTCCATGCAAAAATAACAAGCATACCTTATATTTCAGGTTTACAAAACAACGTACGCGTTGCCACATGTTGTTGTACTCGTTTGGGCAATATTTTACAACTTTATTTATCCTTCATTGCGAACTAAAGAATCAAGCAAGAAAAGAGAATAGCGTGATGAGTACATCCTCTACAGCTGACTTTGTTGCTAAAATGAATTAAATCAAATACTGAAAATACACCTGAATACTGCCATGTCTACAGTATACTGATTAAAAAAATGACATGTCTTACTTGGACCAACTTGTGTGTGAATAGACACTTCACGAATTTGCTCGAGTACCCACAAAACAATAGCTTGGGACGGACAATATAGACCGATACGAAAACTGGTCTTTTTTCTCACGAAATTAATTTCCAACCAAAGTAATAGCTGCCGCCTTTAATAGAATAATTCAGAACTATCACTTTTACAAAATATAAATATACTATGCATGCATATACTCTCTTTGAGAAATTAAATCTTAAAAATACCGAAGTTTGTGCCAGTTTTCGTATCAGTCAATGCATAGCCTATCGAAGGGAAGATGGCTGTGAAAGTCATTATAGAACAACAATATAACTCATTATCTATGTTAGTCGACGTTTATTCATAAATCTGGTCATTCACCGCCACGTGTGTATTGCATTTTTGCCAAACTAACCAATAGCAATGTTTTATGAAAGTTACCCATCCGTGACTCGAACAATTAATAGGTTGCTATCGAGTATTGGTGGATTTGGCAAAAATACAATACACACGTGACGGCGAAGGACCAGATTTATGAATAAACGTTGACTAACATAGATAACGAGTTATATTGATTATTGTTATTCTAATGAGTTTCACAGTCCTCTTAAGACCCTTCGATAGGCTATGGTCAATGCTATCTATTGTAAATAGGTAGTCTTCAATGCCAGCCAGTAAATTCGGGAAGCGTCCATATTCATGTAAATTTTAGTAATTTAAATATAACCATAGAATATGTAATTTAACATCATTTATTATTTGAATTAAAGTGTTTCGTAATTTCTGTATTAGTTTGTGTTTTTCTAAACCCTTGGGTAGTAGTTGGGGTCTTCTGGTATATCACCAAATTATTCTGAAAAGTCAATTTTGGAGCGCAGCAGGGCTGTTTTCCAAAACCACTTGACTTGCGCACAAAAATGTAAGATTTAAAATACAATTTGAATTCATCGAGTGCAAGTTTGGAAGGTGTTTTATAAACTATCGAAGTAACAGGTAATTTGATGTACAGGGTGTCCCCCAAAAAGTGACACTATAGAAATTATCCTATAGAGCGTTTGCACGTGACGTCACAGCCTGGCGCCATGGTGGTGTTCCAATTCAAAAGAATTTTAATTAGACTCTTTCGTTCCATGTTTCGCGCACCAATATAGGTTAGGGGTTAGGTGAGGGCTTAGGTGAGGGTTAGGGTGTGTATATAGGTGTATGGAGGTATCCAGTTAACTTTTCAGTACACTATAATATCCATTACATAACGTTTACTATATTTGTGCGCGAAACATGGAACGATTACAGACTCTTTTGTCTGGAACAGCAACATGGCCGCCATGGTATTTGTCGAGTTGGTCCCTGGGGAATGAGTGCAAACGTTCTATTGTTAAGCACAGGATTTCATGCGCAATTAAAAATTTAATTCAATTCAGTGTTTACGCACTCTTTCGTATTCAGCATACAGGGTGAGTAAAAAACTGATACCTTCGCGGCTAATTTGAATAACAAAGGTGTCAATTTTTTTACTCACCCTGTAGTGCTCAAGCATTCAAATTATAATAGGATAATTTCTATAGCGTCACTTTCTTGGGGGACACTCTATACTAATTCACACGCGCGACCTATGAAACTTGGTATTTAATTTATCACACGCACTATTGATTTTACGCACGATTGATTTTATATGCATGATTGATTTCTTACATACTCTTTTCAAAAAGTTTGAAGGCTGCCTATGGCAAAAACATCCACTTAATTGTGCATCAAATTGTCTGGTACTTTAATTTGATAGTTCACAATACACCCTTTTAATTTTGCACCCGGCTACGAATTCAAATTGCGTTTCAACTTTCAAACCTATTTTTGTGCGCAAGTCATTTTTAAAGTGGTTTTAAAAACAAGCCCAGCAGCTGCACACTGTGCTTGCACTCACAAATTGTATGCTTTTCAGAATAATTTTGTGACAACAGAGATACCAGAAGACCCCAAACTACTCACAATAACATACAATGGCATACAATGGTTTTACTATTGTGGTTGCTCCACTTGGCAAGATGGCGTCGCGAACCTCGAAAAGCCTGATGACTATACTATATATATATTACTGAATACTGATACAGAGTGTTTTGAAAAGAACTGTTAAACGCCGTACTACACTCGAACAGACCGTTCGAGCGTAGGAAGTGACAATAACACGTGCAGAGAGCCGGGGGTTGAGAGGAATTCAACAACCCGAAAAACACAAGCAAAACTTCTTCGACATTTCGAGCGTAGCGAAGGCCCTGAAAGTTCTCGCTTGAAACGTCGAAGTTTTGTTTGTATTTTTCGGTTGAACCGATCTCAATCCGCACAGTTTTCAAGTATTTTACACTACACAACTTTTGCCTAAAACTGTCGCATGCAACCTGCTTACAACTTGAATTGTACTGTGTAAATCGTGTCGTGGGTGAGTTGCACTCTTGACATACACAGTACAACTCAAGTTGTAAGCAGGTTTTGCCGCTTGCCTGGCTTAAACGTGAATCTTAAGGTCTCTATATTATCACATACCTTTTACACTGTAAATTGAACTGCCAAGTTTTGCTATCAGTAATCAGTTTCATTTCAGAAGAAGATTCATGTTCGTCTTGCGAAGGCGAAAAGGCAAGCCACGTAATTTCCTTGAGCACACACGCAGCTCGTGCGAATAGATCTTTCTTAAAATGACGTCAAACACGTAAAAAACTTAATGCGATGTCCCAAGGGAGAATTTTTAGCGACTTCGCAATGCAAATGATGTTTTTATGAAATTTGTTGGGATTGTCGCTAAAAATTGTTCTGTGCCTGTGGGACATTGCATACATTGGCTTTCCGCGTTTGACATTATTGTATGTGAGGTCTTTTGACCAACCCGAGGCGACAATTTCATGCATGTTAAATATTTGTGAACAGTTGTTCATTTTACGCTAAGGCGATGTTACACGAGGCAATTATTGTTGCAACTTGCAAGGCATACGCGGAGACATGTTATCTCACAAAATATCTTTCATATATTGACAAAGTAATTAAATCATTCATTATAGTATAAGTATAATTTCTGCCTGGCAGAACTCAACCTCGTCCTTAAACCTTGACTATATTGTTATTAAAACTATGTATATATAAATACTCTAATATATATAGCTATGACACATCAAAAGTGATCATGATTTTACTTGAAGTCTATTTACACAATATACGTACTTAGTCGATTATACGATTCTCATCTTATTAAATAAAATTTTAGACAGTTCGATTCGGTAAAAATTCCCGTATTAAATGGCATGAAAGAACTCCTAAAAGTTGTCTATCACATCAGTAAAACAATGTCGACAAAGGAAAAAGTCGCTTTCCGTGAACAAATTCACCTAGTCGAAAACGAGTTTAACGACCCCAAAGAGCGATTTCTGTTTAGTAGTGGTCTTAACTTCCTCAACCCAAGTCTCGTTGTAATAAGGTAGACGATTTACTGCACGCGTAGAAATCTCACATCTTGTAGCAAGTCTGCCAACAAGCTGTCAACAAGTTGTGTTCGCACTGCTTGTCCGGCCCAAATTGTCAACAAATTTGGAACAAACTGTAAACAACTTGTAACAACCTTGTTGATACTATCAGACTTGTTGCAAGGTTGTTCCAACACGTCCGATACAGTCATGATATAACAATATTGTTACAACCTCGTATGATCAACCCGGTAAGTCTGGTAACATTCTTGTTATATCATGACTGTATCAGACGTGTTAGAACAACCTTGTAACAAGTCTGATAATGCCATCAAGCTTGTTCCAAGTTGTTAACAGTTTGTTCCGAACTTGTTGCGACAACTGGGAACAAGCAGTGCGAACACAACTTGTCGACAGCTTGTGAACAGATTTGTAACAACTTGTTTGCAGACCTGTAACAACTTGTGCGTTTTTACGTACAGCTTAGCTTGTCACACTTTCTAGCGGACTGTATCACTGAACATTATTGAACAAGATGAGAATCGTACCAGCAATTATATAGTGGTGTTTCTTCGTCGTTGGAAATCTCAGAAAGATTGCATAGTTTCACTATTTGTTGTTTCAACCTTGAGAATTTCTCAGAATGACAGTTACAATTTCCTAGATTCCGATGAGCATTCCAGTAAAAGTCGATCTCGCTTGTACCACGATGGGATTCCCCGAATTATTATCAACATACACCGAAACATGTTGACCAGTCTACGCAAGAAAAATATTTCAAATTTAATGCTTTGGAGAGAAAGAATGAGAAAAATGAATCCCTGATTATAGGAACTGATATCTGATCAGGTCCCCAATTTCCAATTTGAAGTACACACGTAAAAATCTCACAACTTGTCAACTAGATGTGTTCGCAACAGGCTTGTAGCAATTAGCTTGTGAACAAGTTGTAACAATGCTGTTATTTTATCAAGTCGCTACAAGGTTGTCACTTACGACTTGTTGACAAATTGTTGAATTGCAGGACGATAACAAGTTGTTGGAACAACTTGTGAACAAGTCTGTTGAGCTCAACAAGCTTGTAGCAACTTATCAACAAGTTTTTGGAACAGCATTGCTACAAATCACTGCTGCATATTTGTTACAACTTGTGCGTTTTTACGTGTGTAGCTGCCTTTAAGTGTAACACGCATACCTTTAGAGAGAGTAAGCCTTCTACACGAACTGTAAACACTCTGCTATTTGATGAAAGTCCACTAACAGTCATTAAGGAGCTGTGAATATAGAATATATAACCTAAATATTTCTCTATAATTTTCCTCAAAAGACAGACGGAAAATTAGTTGATTACAGCAGTGGCGTAACGTTATATCAGGGGGCCCCCGGTTCAAAATTTTCGAAGGCCCCCCCTAGTAAGAAGTGCCAAAGGCACGAGTCGAGCGCCATATATGTACGAGTATTCTAGGGGGTCCAGGGCATGCTCATCCGGAAAATTTTTGAATCTAGACTCTCTGAAATGCCATTTCCTGGACTTTGGGGGAGAGATTTTACAGAATTCTGATGGTCGTAAAACGACACTGTAACATATCAGAGGCCCTGACCAATGTTTTTGCTCTATCGCCTAAGCCTGGGGGCCCCCATTTAGGTTGGGGGCCCCCGGGTTCTCCCGGTCTGAGCCCATAGTAGTTACGCCACTGGATTACAGTGGATGGCATAAGACCGTTAAGATTATAGAAAAACATTGTCTACGTTCAAGAAAACTTTCATATTTTCAAGAACATTTGGGATTAGTGTTTAACATCAGTAGTAGTAACTCACGTATTTCTGTCACACTGAAAATCGATGCAGATGAGAACTTTGACAAGATCACGTGGTCGCAGGCTGGCATCCCGAAATCGGGCAACATTAACAGACGCAGAAAATCTGTATATTGCCGTATAAGGAACAGTAAATTGTCCCGTACGGAAGTCAATATCATTCCCCCGGACAAAAGTACCAAACTGACCGACCTGAAAGGAATTGAAAAAAAAATATTCAGGCGTGATAACCCTTTGGAATGTTGTGTTTATAACGTAAACAAACATGAAAATTTTCACGCGCTTCAAGCTTGAACGCAAATGCAGTGTGACCAGATTTTTTCAGCAGTCATTACCAAAATTTTGTTCAAATTTTACTAAATTAAGAAAAATTTTGCCAAATGTCGGCTTCCCAAATAATTACGTCATAATAATGCCAAAAAACAATCGTTGCGTCAAGTAGAAAAAATATTCCCAAAAAGGTATCTCGAAATTTCATCGCATTGCATTTTTTGCTAATGATAAGGCTTTATTTCTTAGGCTTGGCAGTTCTGCTCATCACTTTGAGCACGTTATTAAACAAGAAACACAAACTGATGATTATTAATCATTAAAACCTTTCAGACTTTACTAAAACTTTACCAAAAAAACAAACTTATTACCAAATTTTCTTGACAATTTACGAAATTTTACCAAAAGTAAAACTGATATTTTCTGTAGTATTCCAAAGGTCGTAGGTTCGATTCCCACGGGTGGCCTAGCATACTTTTCAAGCCTGCCCGGTGTGGATATATACTCAGAGTAACATCACAAGCAAAAGTAAAACTTTTTACCAAATCTGGTCACACTGCGCAACTGGCAGTATGTTCCAACTTACGTTCGTTTTATAGTTTCGTAGTTCTAGCATACTTTTCTTGGGGACTTGAACGTTGTTTTTTAACTCAATATGAAAAGCAGAAACCAGGTCTGCGGCACCAGTCGCCATCAGAGCCATAGCCTGGGGGGACAAATTAAATGATTTAACTTTTATAGGATGATCATAACTTACAACTAATGCTTAATTGAATTTACTCAAAGTGTACTCTTTACCTGATCAGAAATCTCTCTTATTCGGCTAGATCGCTTCTGAGCTGTTGCTATTGTTAAAAAAACAAACGAGAATAGAATATTACATACCAAAAAAAAACCTCCAAGCAGGGAAACCAACTTTTTTCAAACTATAATAAATGCCGGTACGGGTTACAGCTGTAAGGAAAACCCATCAAACCGCATCTGCCTGACCTGTAAATAGCATCTAGTGTTGAATAACATACCTCTTATCAAACCTCTGAATTTCGCCATCAACTGAGCTTCAGTCATTTCAGCTCCGGGCGCTCCTCGCGGTCCCGATGGTCCTGGAGGTCCTCTTGGACATTTGCACTAAAACAATGAAAACTGACTGTTAATAAACTGGAGTGAAGATTTAAGCAAAGCTACTACACTGATCTGTATATATATTGAGTGTATCTTTTGTGTTAAAAATGAAGGCAGAAGTCAGCCATTGAATGATCGAGCAACTCACCACAACTTTTCCATCTTTGGTCTTATACAAATTATCTTCTTTTTGTGACGAGTCGTACGTGCTTGCTAAGTTTTGAAACTGCAACCAACTCTTGTGTGGATTAACTGGAGTACCATACGAGTCTTTATTCGAGTCCTGAAAGAAATATAATTATGATGAATTGCAGTGGCGGACACTTCGAGAAATATTGGGGGGGGGGGGGTAGGTTCAGGCATATGACCACCTTTCATAGCTTGAAATCTTAGTGGTTCTTTAAAGTTGTTTGTTATAAATTTCATGCAAGACATAGCTTAATTTATAGTCTAATAATGCTTTTATGATTAGAAAATTATCGTTACAGCTTTGTTACACAGTTATTTAGCTATCATTCAAAGGTTTTCTGAAATTGTGTGTGGGGTGCACCCCGGTCCTCTAGTGTCCGCCACTAGTGGTTTGCCATAATTAGAATTAGGTTTAGTGTCAGGGTTATTGAATAGTTAGGATTAGGCTTGGGGTCGCCTGTATGAAGTTTAGAAGGTGATGGCACGATCAAGTCTTTTTCTACCAATACATCGCAATTTTTTGATCTCACTTGGGTCTGATCGAAGATGTGAATTTGTTGAAAGTTCCTGCTCTATTCGTGTGAAAATCCACCCTGGTGTTTAGATTGTAACTTTCCGAGTTTCCCGCCCTTCACAGCAAGTGTGGGACATATGTTCCTGTCAGTTTGTTTTTCACGACCCCTTGCGAAGTTCCGAGGTGTTGTGCTGTCGTTGTTCCTGATTACGACACTAGCGTGAAAATCGAGTCATTATAACACTAAATCTAGGGTTCGTTTTTTTTTAGAATTTTTAAATCTGGGAATTTTATTTAGAGTGAGTTTACACTCATCTTTATACACCTATAAATTCATGCACACTCCCCCAACAGTCTCTTCAAAGCCTGATACATAAATAACTTGCTAGAATTTGTCAATCGTAGGAATTTCACAGCATTGACACTGTTTTTAAAGATTTTTGTAACAGATGGTCAGAGTGTGTATAAAATATACATTAGAAAAAAACAATATTGCGGGCGTAGTCAAAGTGTGAAAAAGGACTTCCTATAGAAAACATTTTAAAACTGTTTATTAAATTGCGGTCTAAGGAAGGAAGGTTTACCTTAAACTGTTAAATTTAACTTTATTTCGATAATTTAATTTTTCGTAATGCGACCGCTCATAAATAGGCTTACACTTCACACGTTGCATCATTAAAATGTACTAATCTGGAACTGTAAATCACATTTAAAATTTTCATCAGAATTCTTTTCCTTTGCGGCTTCTCCCCTTTTTCTTAAATGTATTGATAACAATTGTAATGCGGCTTTAATCAACTGGGCGGGCTATACGGCTCAAAAAGAAAACCTGTTCATTTTGATTGGGGGATAAAAAAATGTCCTACTGTGTGGAATTTAATCTAATTTTATTCATTTTGTACGCAATCTGTACTGTTAAAACCACTTATAATTCAAGAGAGTGTGATATACACTCGATTCAATAACTTAGAATAATAGAGTTTAGTAGGTATACAATACATATCGAAGTCACCTAAATTTGGAATAATTCCACGAACTTCTGTAACTCCGTTTTTGAAAATGTAAACTACCAAACTGAATAAACGAATCGATGTTTGATACTGGGTTTGAAAGCACACTTTAAACTTAATAAAGTGAGAAAAATTGTTACGGAAATTAGGTTGCATTTCATCCTTTAAAGGTTTTAACTGTAATAGCCAAAGGCGGGACTTATTTTCACCTTGATTTTCACATTAAAATTATGGAATGTTGTTAGTAATTAGTAAAATACTTTATAAGAAATGAGTTAGGAATCACAAGTTTTAATATTTCCTACAACAGTTCTGTAACATGATAAAGCTCGTCGGTAAATTTGTCAGTTTACAACGCTGGCATATCAAGAAACTTTCAAAACATTCACATCCTTCCACGTGCAAAAAATCGTACTAAACAGATATGCTACTTAATCCGAGACTTAATCTACGGCTACGCACTCAACTTTTGCTTAATACTATAGCTCTTGCGCAAAATCTAATTAGCATATATTCCGTCCTTAGCGCTCAATATTTGAAACATTGGCAATAATATATGAACCGGTAATGAAGATGTTTGCGAAAAATTTGATCAATTTCCTTGATGAAACAACATTTTACATGCAAGTTCTAAGCACATTAACATATAAAGGAAGACAAATTCTTGGACTAATTCAAACAACCTCAACTCTCAAGAATTGCGCAAAATCGATCATGTGCTGTATCTAAAATATCAGAAGCAAGGTTGCGCGCAACGGTAGTTACACTGAACGAATACACCGCTAAGCGAAGGGATGACCCTTGCTGGACCTCAAGGGAGAACAGTTTAGATCTGATATGGCTATCAAGCCATAAAATTAGTTTAATTTTATAGTTTCCACTTGATACTTACTGGGCCTCTACAAAGAACAGTTTAGAACCGATAGAGCTATCCAGTATAAACTCAAAGCCGGTTAGGGCTATGGGATCAATATGTATACGGTTAGCTATTTATCTTGACAAGAAACTACAAACATTAAGTCATGTTTATAAAAAGGTCTATATGATGTACAATATGGTAATATTGAGATTTCCCGCTCAGCCGCTAGATGTCTACAGGTTGATGTATGTCCACAGAGATAAGATTGTAGTCATGATGGCTTGCTAGGTTTGTTGAAACAATCGTTGACTGATTGATCAAATTGATAATGCTAAATACTGTGCGGGTTTGAAAACCTTTTGGTTTCACATCCAAAATGGTCCATGCAGAATT
This sequence comes from Paramuricea clavata, assembly GCA_902702795.2. Taxonomy (NCBI): domain Eukaryota; kingdom Metazoa; phylum Cnidaria; class Anthozoa; order Malacalcyonacea; family Plexauridae; genus Paramuricea; species Paramuricea clavata. The sequence continues at coordinate 26,664 of CACRXK020000833.1, forward strand.
TGTATTGAGAAATACAAATTACTAGATTTGTATATACTGTTAAACCATTCTTGCATACAATTAATGGACCAGTCTTTCATATTTTACTGGAGTAAACCGGAATACTGAAGCACTCTTTTCACTCATGTGATCGAAACGAAATTATAATCAGACAACCGAATTCTGTAGGAACCCAATCTCGGACGCTGACATGAAAGTCGCATGCGCTATTGATCCACTGTGCTGCCATGCCACAAGCGCATTTTACTAAAACCCACACTCAAGCATTCTGCAGAAATACTGTATGTCGCTCCACAGCTCACAAAATCAACATATATCACGTATGGCCGCAGGATTTTTCCTAACATTCCTATAAGGCATAGTCTGCGTAGATAGCCTGCATTGAACGCACGTTCTGCGCGCAAACACGGACTAATTTTGGAGCGATGGTGAGAGAAAAGCAACCTTAATTGGAGTTGGTTCGTCAGAGTCCGCATAATTATGTGTATGAACATGACATGGTGATCCCATTTAAGGATCGCATTAATAATTCCAATTTCAACATAAAAAGATTGCTGATAAATTATTGTCCTCTAACTACGTACATATAGCGGGCGCGAGTAGAAACTTTATGCCTTAGACTTAGCAAGGCTTAGACTGAAGGCTACCGAAATCACGGCAAAAAACTCCTACAGTCAGTTATGTATTAATTCATAACACACTGTTGGATGTATTAAATACTATTTGGTTATCATTAGCAAAACGTCCAACAGTGCAATATATACGATCGTATAAGATAACCAACAAAGGTCTCATTTAATCAGTGGAGCCAACAACGTTATCGGCATATTTATTCAACGTTTCTTTCAACTGTGCATGCTTTGATAATTGTATTATTTACGACTGGCTCATACAGGGAGGTATATTCGGTAATTTGCAAACAGGTTTTCATTCTCTATTAAACATTGTATATCACAGACGTTTTACGCAAATGAACATCGATAGCCCAGCAGGAAGAATTTTTAATTGAGAAAAGATTACAGTTAAATTACGAGGCACAAACAAAAGAGTTCGACTATTTGTAATCTTATGTACATATGTTTGCGGTATATAAAACGAAACCCACATCTGACATAACTATATATAGTTTCATCTGCATTAAAACTGCAACGGATCACATACTATATGTCCGCAACACACCAACAAAAACTGCGTGATTGCGGGCAGAGGCGAAAAACTGTTGGGTCACTCAGTTCAATCCTGTTTGCGGTGAACTAATGCTCTAATTATTCACAAAAAATCAGCATATTAACACAGTATAACAATGATGGCTTACCGGTGAATTATTTCTGCCTCTTCGTCTTTTCGAGTGTACTGTACCCATGAAATGCACCAAAATAACAGCAGCAACAACCAATGTTTTCAAAGCCATCGTAATTTCTCTTTGAGACTTCGGGTCCTCTTGTGAACCTGTTCAATTGAAACAACTATTAATTGGAAATTCATAATGAAAGTTCAAATTGACAGTGTTGCTGTCAAGCGCGTGTACTCACGACACAACACTTCAAAGTAATAAACACAAGTGCACGCACTCGGATTAACGCATGGTATGTTAATATGAACGCTGACTTGAGAATATCATCACAAACCTTAATGTAATGATGTTTCTTTGGAGGGCTAATTTCTGCAACTTCCAGCGTTCGCGAGCAGAGTCAACAATGATTGATTACGTTCGGAAACAGGCGTTTTAAATGTGCTTCGGGGCCCCACTTATCGCGTACATCGTCGCCAATTAAACACGAGCATAAAATGCTAATTAGCTGCCAAACAACCAGCGGAAACAATAAGGCAATCGCGGGTTCGGACCTACAGCGCCCAACTTAATGAGGGAGCATCAAGAAGCTGTTCAAGGACTTATTCTTTTCTTGAAAAGCTCTATAAGCTAGATAATCTTTAAAGCAAGCGGCCGTATATAATTTCAATTGCCGTGACGGGAGATCAAGTATTGCACAGCGAGAGCTCGTCAATGGCATGTCACGCTTCGGTGTATTTGAATTGCGCACCTCAAGGTGCTCAGATCAAACAGAAATATTTACATTAAACAGATATTTGGCAAGTGTTCACACGTGGTTAACCTAATCAGGAATTTATTCCTACAATGCCTTTCAAAATAGAACGCGTCTGAAATAACTGAATGTAAAAAACTATCGAATAATTTTATAAACGAAATAGTTTTTTGACTCAGCCAACACCACATATGTTTCAAAAGTAGGTAGTTTGAAGCAAGAAAAAATTATCGCTGTTTAGGCTACTAGATTATTTATTACGGCCTTACAACGCAACTATTTAAGGAAAGCTTCAGTCTCCTTTCCAAACCTGATCAAGGAAAACACTTGCTATACTCAGAATTTGCCTATTTGGTAGAAAAGTGCTTTGAAATCTTAACTACAACTGTCTATGACACCAGAAAGCTAGTGACTAGTTCCAGACGTTTTGGGCCTTCGCTTGAAACAGTCGAAGTTTGACTTGTATTTTTCGGGTAGTTGAACCAATGAACCCCTCTTTTAATCCACGCCTTTCTGGTTTGAAATATTACATAAAATATTCGTTACTTCACACTTTAAATTCACGCATTTAACATTCAATTATTCGCTGGATCCCCGAGGCAAATCTGAACAGTGAATGAGAAACGGATTCGGTATCAAAAAGCGGAGATTCCAAAGATTCCGGTTTTAATATTGCCATTATTCAACTCGAAATAAATGGAATCGTTTACATTGGAATGTATTTAGGCTTATCAAGTAAATCTTGCAGACTTTCCACCGTAACTTTATGAATGAATGTGCCTAATTGTGTTCATTTCAGAGAGAAAATTCAACAGTAGAAATCAGCAATATTTAATATAAGAATAAGGTCGTTTAGTTGTATGGGCATTATTATGATCGAGGTTAAATACAAAACGGAAACCAATGAGTGCAAAGTTATAAATCAAAATGATTTATTGCTTAATGAAAGCTATTGAGATTCGTGTAATCTAAAAGGTGATAAACAGTATTCACAAGTTTATAAGCAAATTGTTACTTTTGTCACATTGAAGTTTCGATCGATTCAGTTTTGAAAAGCAGATCGAAGAGGTAATTGATACAAAGGAATTAGTTTTGCGTACAGAGAAGTATTGGGATCAAGTATAATGTACTGCAAGTTTAAAAGAATATTTCACAAGATGGAAAACGGAGGAAGACCGTTACTCGTTTGAAGTGATTTATTACTTATTGAAAGCTAAGAGTGTCTCCAGCAGTTGATATGAAAAGCACTTTAAAATGTGACAAATCTTTTCAACAACTCTAATATTAGTTCAAGCATGCATAAAAAATTCACCTTCTAATTTTGGCTACTAAAAACGAGGCTTATTTTAAGGACAGTATACAGTATCAGGTTTAGTGCGTAATTAATCTCCTTGTTTCGATATTATAATGAACTGCTAAACTGTAAATAGAAATTAAGCCTGGCTTAACGCACAAGGGGTCTTGTTGAACAGTATAGATGTTAACTATATAATATATGTCCACTTTCTATCTGGGTGTTCTTAATTGAGCCTGTTTATGCAAGACGAAATTAATTGGATAACTGTCATAGGGGACTATATATCTTCTTATGTTTTTAATGTTGTTTTAAAGGAAAATAGAATTTTACAGAAACATTAAAGTTTAAGTACTATATATATAGATCTATATATATATATAGAGAGAGAGACCCGATTCCTATACCGCGCGAATTATGCTAATCATTATATTGGTAAGACATTATATTGGTTTCTGCCAAGTAATATATACATGTACAATTCAAAACTGAGAAAATAATTGATCGAGTCCATTCTAAGTAATCGGAAGATTGAGATTTTTAAAGTTCAAATTCAGCTCAGGTACATTTTTTAGCCAGTCCCACAACCGGATGAAAAGAAGTTTAATGTAGTCTTAAAATTGGACACGATGTTATTCTGAGAGAGGATTTATATAAACTGGATAGCTGTATCAGTTCTAAACTTGTTTGCCTATACTATAGAGGTGAAGTAAATTAACACTATACTTGCATGGTTCAGTGTTACAACGGTAGTAAACCTAAAAAAACCTGTGGTGTTTGGTAGAGTCAAACATGCAGTCACAAGCGAGTCAGGAGGCGAAATTCTAATCAGACAAGTGCATATTTCAGAAATGGAACCGCAGTCACTGCAGAGGTGAAAGTTCATGTACTAACCACAGCGCCACCGACGTTCGCAAGGTACGACGCTGCGTCGGCCCGATTTCAGATGCACTTTAATTATGTCTGAAAAATACGTTATCTGACGACATCATCAACTAATAATTTTCCTCATTATTGACATTCAGCAAAACCTAAAATCTGCCCGAAAAATCGTAGCGTGTAAACATATAGACCGCTTATTATTCTAACCTGTCTTGAAGCCATTGAGTTAATCTATATTCCTAAACTATGACAAGCCTCTTCAATCTAGATACTTAATTGCGGCGTTATCTCTTGAGGCGACCTTCCCCTATTGAAAGACTTTATAAACATAAATATGCATGTGCCAAAAATTTCCTGACTTAAAAACCGTTCCGCCTTTGTTTAAAAAAGCTAAACAATTTCCACCCACCATTCCGTATCCATCTGTTAAACACTTTTGTATTTCTCACTGAAGCTCAATGGAAGCCATAAAAAAGTGTTGCCCATGTATACTATGAGAGAATTTGGTAATTTCTATCAACGATTTTTCAGGATTGGGCGAGTTTACTGACAGCAGTTTACTATATGGTTTTGGAAAGCGTTTGTGCCGAATGCATTAAATGCCGGAAATCAAAACCAATGTTTACTTTTCGGGAACACGGTTTCAGAAGTTTTCAAAAACAGACTTGATAATATCTAAACTGGCTGCACTGATTATGTAGCCTGTGCGTGTGTACCGACATTTACGCGATACGTACCTATTTTTTGCAAAACATTTTTGAACATTACTCATTTCCGGTATACTGTCCGCATGTTTCGCACGCACAGAGTTAGATCAGTTAGGGTTGTGATTGGGGTGAAGATCACTGATCCTATGCAAGACTAGCACTGGAGAGTGATCGGCTATGCATATATGAAGCTAATGGCGGCCATGTTGATGTAACCACCACAAATCTAGTGTGGTGTTGCTGACATGGTAAAAGCGATTCTATCAGTTTTTCGTTGGGAAAGGTCTCGTATTGTCTAGATAAAAATTGCTCATCAACGGCCTCCCTTTCGTCTTAAACTATTGCTGCCGAGCCTCGAGTCTCAATATCTAGCGTATAAAACGTTCTAAAACTCGTCACATGAAGTGCAGAAAGCTATATCTTTCAAGTTCATGGGCAAGGACATTCGCTTGATGGTTAAGCTAACTTAAAAATCTAACAGTTTGATATGTGAATAATTTGACAGATTTAAAAATATTTGTGTGTGTTAATGGTGTTATGTACTCAGGTGAATATGATGTTTGTGATGTTACTCCGGTGTGGATGCACACTCAGAGTAACATCACAAACATCAAGATTTAAAAATATCTTGTCGTTATAGGTCTTCTAGTATTCTTGCTTCAACATTGCCTCATTTCACTGAAAACACTCCAGCATAGTCTTCAAATCAGTGCAGCTGAGGATCAAAGACGCACTATAGATATTCGTGCGTGATCGAAACAACATGAATGTTACGCGAACACTGACCACTTTTTGGTCTATACTACTCAGTCCTCTAGCTGCGGGAAAATTCATAGTGACATGTGAGAAAAGTGCTTCCAACTTAAGTTTGAAGTTTGAATACATTATCTCAAACTCATTAATAATTCTTCATTAGCTAATTCTACATTAGCCAACCATAGTGCTTTATTTTGCTCACATGATAATACTTACCCTGGATTCCAGAGCCTTCGACAGTAAATAATAAATTGAAATGTCGCGAAGGCTCTGGAATCCAGGGTAGATAATACTGGATACCTAGTGAAGTATATTGATCCAGTTCTAGGACTGGATCGAAATTAATTCACCTCACTTTGAGTAGTGATTTATTTATATTTTATATGAGATGCCATTTCAAATCCGACTATGAGGACTGGACTAGATTTCAAGTCCTCGCATTTTGATCCAGTCCTTTGGCTTCGCCTCTGACTGTAGGGACAGGCACATTGTGCTAAAAAATGCCTATTATGCTATTCTCAAATGCTCCTGACATTTCCCTATTATGCCCAAAGTTTTTCCCTATTACGCCCATAATTATGCTATATCATATTCAATCAAGAGCACAAAAAAACAAGAACTTTATTTAATTTAACGTTTGTTATAATTAACGTTTGTTATATTGCAACATGAGTGCATGAGGCCTCAACAAGGTCCTCTGGCCCGCAGATGGTTGTCACATATGTGTATTACGTAATTACGTTGGCAAAATGTCGTCATACCGAAACTTTTGCCTATCATGCTCGCTCTTTGCCTATTGTGGTCGATCTCAAAAGGGTTCCCTATTATGCTAAAAGAAATGCCGGCATAATGTGACTGTCCCTACCTCTGAGTCTTGACCAAATTGCGCGTACTTGAAATCTAGTCCAGTGTAGTTTTGCCTACAAGCAAATACCTCCACACTACCGCTCAGGAAACACTGAGAAATACGCTACTTTTCAGTACGATACGGTTTAAGTGGAAAACGACTTTTAGGGGCAAATATACCTAGTACAAGTACACCAGCATTGCACATATAAACATATAGATAAGCCTGACCTTAATCGACCTGGGAAGTGAACGAGTTTGTAAAAACATTGTCGAAGAGTTGAATACTGTTTTAGTCTTCATCTTACCTTTAAATGCTGACTGTTGTATATTGACAACCGTACCAGTAGTACTTTTTGTGAAACGTTGCTGACATCCAAACGCAAACGAGGCATCTAAAAATGCAAGACAATAATTTTACAAACATTATGAGTATTCAACTTGAGAAATAATGTTTATTAAGTTATTCGTAAAATGATAGCGCTTCAAAGCACATTTCACCGACCCATTTATAATAAGACTTCAAGTTAAAGCCGTAATGGGACAGCTATGCGTTTTTGCCTTCGAAGAGCAATTAGTGAATTGATGTTAAATCTCAATAAATGACCCACAGCATAACAAAAATAACAGGGCCAGTGGCAGTGCAGACTGTGCAGTGTAGGTAGTATGCATTCAGTCTAAAGTAAGCTATACTGGTTGTGGTTAAAGTTATGATTGCGATCAATTTATCCACTTTATTGGAGAGATTAAGTTGGCTACTACACTTTATTTTATAACAGACTGGTCACTAACACAGTCACTTACTGTCAGGAAATTTTTGAACCCCCCCCTC